>CAJHQP010000603.1:0-171203 GCA_905132765.1 Moricandia arvensis | reverse complement strand
TCATTCGCATGCACTACCAGCTATTTCTATAAGTATAATATTAACTAGGCTAGCTAGGGCTTACTCCATTTCAAATCACACAAGATCCGTTATAAAATTTATTAAATGCGATAGAACTCACTCTCTGTTTCGTGTGTGTGCACGGACGTGTACATGTCGTCGTAAAACGCTACATGGTTCAATGGTGGTGGGACACTCTCAACACTATTATTCACTTTCATATGAGTGTGTATGTGTCTACGTAATAATCATAGTGAATCTGCACTCGACAATCAAGACATATAGATTCTGAAATACTTAATACTCAAAACAATAGATCGTGAAATATAGTATTAAATGCTGATATTGCTCGATGTTTCCCCCTGAGATATTGGTTTTATCATTCAGAAACAAAGGAAAACTCAAATTATCTATATAAAAATAAGACTTTATATATCATATTTACAAAGATATTTAGTAAAAATTATAAATATAATTAAAGACAGAAAGTTGATCTTAAAAAAATACATTTACAAGGCTAAAATATATAGAAGGAACGTCTTAATCAACATTGAAATAACAAATCGGTAAATAGAACATTTAGACCCAAAAAAAAAAACAAATCGGTAAATAGAAAATGTTTGGAAGGAAGCAAGAGCGATGGACCAATGAATAAGTCAGGTTAATTTAGCCCTCACGCGACGGGTGGCCGCTACAAGTGTTGTTCTATCTAACTCTCACGTGCGCGCACGTGTTAACCCTCGTTATTTAATTATTCCTGATCCCTATAAGAAAAAATATCTACCAATCAGTCCATATCAGACGTAGACGACAATACGGAATAGCAAAAAGATGGCAAACACTGCTCTTTTATTTTGTCTTTTGAAAAATACGATACCAACAAAATATTTATATAATATACACCCTTTAGATGATATATAAAATCAATTATATCTTTTAAAATGTGACATAATTGTAATTTGTTGAGAAATATTTTAGGATAACTTTTTTAAATTTTATCACAAAAATAGTTTTTCAAGAAAAAATATTAAAATAACTTTCTTAAATGGTGTAAATATATATTTATACCCCTTGTGCTAACTAATATATATAGTTAAGGTTTAGAGTTATGAGGTGAAATTTTGGAGGTGTAGTTTAAAATTCAAAAAATAATACAAAAATATAAAATTTCAAAATTAAAAATCTATTTAAGTCATTTTTTCTTAAAAATTATTTTGTAACAAAAACTTTAACAAGAACTATTTGAGAGATTTGCTCTTATTTAATCTCATATATGAATTTAGATACATAATTGATACACATCTTATTTCTATGGGCAATTTTTTCAAATAGTCATTTTTTAATTTTTGCCATCAAAATATTTTTTTTAAATTGCAGAAACAATTATTTTTATTTTGAAATTTTTAATTATGTATTTTTTCTTTAAAAAAAATAAACTCAATTTCATTACACCCTATAATTCTAAATTTTAATTCTAGATTAGTTAATCATATAGATATAAATGTATATTTCATCTTTTAATAAAGTTTATTTTGGTCATTTTTTTATTTGAAGTTATTTTTGTGACAAAAAATTTTCTATGGCTATCTTATGATATTTCTTTAGTTTTTTCTATTCTGGTTTTAAGTTTTTTTTTTTGCTTTTAAGCTATTTGTTTTGAAGGAGTTGTATTTATTGGTAAAAACACTAGAAGGAAAGCAAAAGATAAGAGAATGTTGGAAGCTAGACCCTAAAAAATACTAACAAAGAATGCTTTTGTTTGATTCCAAGAAGATTAATGTTGTGGTTTCATCTTTTTGTCTGAACATTTATGAAATGGGGACGTGTAGCTCTTTCTTCCGCTCGTCTTGTTACGAGGTCCATCGTCATGTTACACTAAAGTTCATAATTCTTTAACTTTTTTTTTCTATTGCGCAATTACCCTAATTTTTTCCAAAAGCTGGAGATACAAACTAGAGGATGAAGAAGATACATATACTCATACGTGATATCAAGACATTAAGTGATTTATTTAGAAAAAAAATAGTTTACACTTTCGCACATGCCCGAACTAAAAATATCTGACACCATATAGATCGATTGTTTTAGTTTTGTAGGAAACAGAATTACAATAGTGATCAGCATGCAAAGCTTGGGTTTTGTTTTTTGACAAAAGGCATTTAAGATAAAACATAACATTAATACACAATATGGTTAAAAACCCATAGAATTTAAGAAAGTTGCAAGCAAAGATTTTGCTAACTTTGTTGCCTAATAAAGAGTATAAGAGCAATTAGTCTAGAACAAAAAAAAATGAGACAACATAACTAGTAAGGTGGATGATTTCCACGGCCACGGCGACCATTTCTCCCTCTTCTTCCTCTTCTTCCTCTTCTTCCTCCCCTTGTTAAGCCGAAGCTAGTTAAAAAATTACAGTTTACCTCAAGTTCCAATCACATGATCATAGCACAAGGTGTCATGATCAGGCTGTTCGTTTTCAAGTGTTGTGGCGTTCAGAGAGCATCTCAAAACGATCATCATATGAAGTTTATCCGTCCAGGAACATCCGATAAAATTGGTACGATACATAAAAGATTAGCAAAGGTTGAGTTTATTCTAAAGGGAACTTGTCATATGTAGAACTCTCTGTATACCTACCATATATCGGTTGTTATATACTTATTTGTTAATAATAATATTTCAAACGTCATACCTAGCTATTAAATTATTAATATCACATGCCACCACTTGATATTACTACTACTTGTTAAAGCATAAACAATTTTCTTTATTCAAAACTCGAATCTGGAACAATGATTTAACTTCTTCCAAAAACTCATTATTGTTGTGACATATGAGCTATCCGCGTTGGGTTTGTTATTTTTGTGTACTTCTTGTTAGAGACATATATAGTCAGGTATTTAATATGTGACTCTCTTATTCCAAAACTGCAACGAGTTAATGAGTAAATGAGCAAGACGAACAAAAACACATGGAAGGAGACAAAGAAAATGACTGTAGAGAAGATCAACGTATCACATTTATTAATTTTGCTTCTGGAGTTGTCATAAACCAAACCCAACTCCAAATTATTAACTTCTAGTAGTGCCCATGCATGATGCATAAACTTTGTCTTTTTTCCATTTATGGACCCATCCCTATAAATTATAGTCATAATTTAATCGACAATGTTACTTTATAAGGATAACGATTGATCCATCTCAAAACGGTTCAATGTCATCGTCTTGTTTCCTATATTACATATGTCTAGTCTCTCTCACCATGTTAAATATCTAACCGAAATAAAAACACAAAACTTTTGTTTGTTATCAAGCCTAGTAACATTTAATATGGGCCTTAAACTAAGTTGGGCCTAAGTATCCAAACAAGTTAAGCCCAATTCGATCTGCTTTAATTTTGTAAAGGCAGTGAGTCGTCGTCGTCGTTCTAACGTTTTCTCTCAGTCTCAACAATGGCGACGGAATCGCCGAGTTCCGTTCGGAAAAGTGAGTCATTGATTCGTAGACGAAGATGTTAACTCTCTTGTATTTGATTACTAGGTTTTGTATACTCTATTACGGCTCCGATTTGATCGTATTTGTGTTTTTGTTTTTGTCACAGTTGTTGTTCATCTAAGAGCTACGGGAGGTGCTCCAATACTGAAACAATCTAAGTTCAAGGTTTGCTTCTTTTTGAATCAATCACATTCCTTCCTTGGCGAATTGGCATCAGTTTTGATCTGAGTAGAGATTAGGGTTCTTATTTTGTTTAGTCAAACCTGCCACTAGCGACATAGAACATTGTAAATCTTCGATTGAATCATGTGTGTTAAGGATCTTGCTGAGATTATCAGTTGAAACCATATATGTATGTGTGTTTGACTATGGAAGTTCATTTGAGGAGAGATCCTCCACCAGTTTGTTTCTTCATTGGCTTTTGTTGTTTGATTGGATCTGGTTCGAATAGGCACTATCATATCTAAGATGCATTCATAGATTTGTAATTATTTTTGATCTTTCTTGTTGAGAATGTTTCTTTGATAAAGTTGAGAGTTTATATGTGTGGTCTTCTTATTGTTTGCTTCAGATTTCAGGGAGTGACAAGTTTGCTAAAGTGATTGATTTTCTAGGAAGGCAGCTTCACTCTGACTCATTGGTGATCATTTTTAATCAAAATTCTCTTTTTTTGAATGTTATCTTTCGAAGCATTGTACTGATATCTCTTGTTCGATGTTTGTAAGTTTGTGTATGTAAACAGTGCTTTCTCGCCAAATCCTGATGAATCAGTAATTGATCTATACAATGTAAGTATTCCTCATCTTCCCACTGGCTTTTTTTGCACTATGCTTCTGAAATTAGTTCTACTTCTTCCATCTCTTATCTTTAATGCTGGCTTGTTTAGTCTTTACCTTCTTCTCTTCGCTCTGCTTTTTCCTGGAAGAGGAGGTTATAAGCTTAAAGATTGAGGTGGTTGTTTTGTAAAAAAAAAATTGCAGAACTTTGGGATAGATGGGAAACTGGTGGTGAACTATGCTTGTTCCATGGCATGGGGATAATACCAACGATGGTGTCAGAGCTCTGAGTATGAAGTGGCGTCTAAAGTTGTCTCTGTGTCCAATTGTTGATCTGCTAAGCTGCTGCTGTTTCTTTGTTTGCTAGGATAATCGAAAAAGTGTAGATGGAAACTTGTTTGTACATTCATAGGAAAAATGGCTCTTCATCTTTTATTTTTCACTAAGAATATACATTAAAAATTGCAACGATTAGATCGGTGATTCTCTATCATATAAATCTAACTGGTTAATACTTTGACAGATTGATTCAATCATACTAGCTAGTTTAGTGTGAATACTGAACCGAACCGGTCTCTTAACAGAAAAAAAAACGAAATTAACCATACTTGCTAGTTACGTGTGGGGATGATGATCTGTATGCCTTGGGAGTAAATTACAGCTTTATCTATTAAAATAATTACAAATTCCCCCAAATTTCTCCTTTAATCATTACCCCCAGATTTAGCCCTAAGCCGTTACTTCTCTCTCTCTCTCTCTCTTTTCGCATTTTCCCGGAAAAAAATTACCAAATCTGCTCAAAGTTTTCCATTTGTATGGGTCAATTGTTCATCAATAAACCTTCTCTCCATTTATCTCCAGAAACACCAATCGTCGTCTCCTTTCCGTGTTGACCAGATCTTTTTTGCCCCCTCTCATATTCAATCAAATCTTCATCTGATGATACGATCGGACGAAACCAATTCCACCATGCGCTGAGGGCGAAGGAAGAACTTGTTTTAAATAGTTTTTTCTTGATCTGGATCGACGGGTGGTGTGATAAATGGGGTTTTTGAATATCGTTTTACTTGTGGCAATGATTCTCAGTTTACATGCCTTCCTCCTTGCTCAATCACAACAACAAGATCAATCCCAATCTCAATCCTCTCCTCCTCCTCCGCCTTCATTTTGGGAGTCGCCATCTCCTCCCCTCCAATCTGGCAACACGCCACCTCCTCCTCCACCGATTCCTCAGTCCAGCGTTGGCATTATGAATCCTCCGCCGCCACCCTCACCATCACCACCTCCTCCTCCGCCGCCACCATCGCCATCACCTCCTCCTCCGCCTCCTCCTCCTAATTCTCCACCACCGCCTCCTCCGAATGCGCTAGCTCCTCCTCCGCAATCTCATAGAAACAAACCACGGAGATTACGTCCCCCATCTCCTCCTCATCCTCCGCCTGTACGAACCTCCAACCAATCGGAGAAAAGCGGATTAAACACGGGGAAAACAGTTGGTCTAGTATTCGCTGGGATCGCAGGACTGCTCCAGATCTGCGTCGTCGCCTTCTTGGTCTTCAAGAGGAATCAGCTCCTAAGGATGTCACATATTTAATTGAATTTTCATTCCATTCATCGCCGGCAAAGAACGAAAGAAAACAAAAAAAAAAACAACACTTTTTGAGACGATCAACGAAGATGATACATTCTTCATTCGGATCAACAACACTTCTTCATAGCCTTTTTTTTCTCTTCTGTAAATGGTTACATTCTCGATTTGACATTCTTTTCCTTTGTATTCACCTTTCTCTCTGAGTATTTTTTTCTTCTTCTTCTTCTTGTCTTAAGGTCGTTGTAGTTGCCTAACGAGATACTAACCAGAGTGAAAACAGAGAGGTCTTAGAGAATGAAAGAATGGCTCGTCATGTATAATTGTTTTAGCCCATTCTGTGAGAGCTTTCATAAGCTTAAAAAAAACTGATGTCTAATTTCATATTGTGAGTTCCCAGTTGTCTTGTCCTCATGTGTTCTTCTTACTTTCTCTAAATGATTCTGGGTTGTGTACACACATCCCCTGTTTATGCGTGTTTTACTCTATTTGGGTTTGTTTTGTTTGTCTGATGTTATAAGTGAGAATCAAGGCAGAGTATGGTATAGGAAGATCTAGTCTCTCTTTCTCCATTTCTTTGACACTGAACAGATTCTTTGTCAGTTCTCTTAGGTTTGATCTTGACGTTTCAGACATTTTTTAAGGTAAGATGAACCAATTAGACTGTCACTGAAAGCTCTTGGAAACCCAAAATGTTGAATCTTTCGTGTTTGGTGGCTCTTGGAATAATAAAATGTTGATACTTTCGTGTTTGGTAGCTCTTGGAATTTAGAAGAATCAGAGAACGTCCAATCTTTTTCGTTTTATCTGTTAAAGCTCACGGTTACTGTAGTTCTGCATCTTCTTAACTAATGTTGAGATCTCGGTTTGATTGGAGCTGGTGGTATATATTGTGTATTTGAACAGCTGAGGGTTACACGGATCATGAGTAGTTAATATGGTTTGGGAAATTCCTGGTGTTGTGAAAGTTTCATGTTAGGAGGTCACATGGTTGAAGATGATGATGATGATATTGATCTCGTTCCCTAACTATGAAAGTGTTTCAAGACGCGTTTTTGCTAGGCATGATTTGACCAAAGATGTGCTGGTTTTGATCTGGACTTTGATTCCACTCACAGAATCTTCGTTGGCAACATGCCTTTTTTAAAATACTCATCATAGATAGATCAATAGATAAGTATATTATAATAGTCTGGAATATTGGAATAAAATATAATTAGCGTTGGTAATGATTCCAAGTAATCATACGCACGTAAAAGCTTTTACTTACTTAACGGATCAAGAGTCATGATGTTTGGGCCTTTTTAACTCTCCCTTGCTCCTTATGCTAAAGAAAGCACATGCATGCAAGTAAGTATACAACAAAAAGTTGTATATGATTGTTTATTTTCGAGAAACGACAAACTCTAGTTATAACGTAGGTCAAATGATGTTTGGTTTGACTTTTGCAATGATGTTATAAAAAAAACTGAAGATACTTGCATCCTAAGAAACAAATCAAATATAACCCTTCACAAAAGTCATGTTCACTTTTGTGTTTCTGTCAGCTACATTAGAGTGAGAATAAAAAACGATAGCTTGGAAGACAACAGTAGCTTGAGAAAAAAAGCAAAGAGAGAAAAACACACAGAGATAATATATATATATATAAATGTCGGATCACTTGTCTTGTTGGACCCAACACACACACACATGGAGATACATATAGGTTTCTGCAAAACAGTGTCTTGTCTCAATGTTTCACGGAAATAGATGTGGTGAAGTATGACCCCTTCAACATTTCAAACTTGTGTGTGTTGGTGCAGACCCATCATTGATGCTACCTTGCCTCAATCAGCTACCTAAGAGAAACAATATTCACAAAACTGTCAGAACATTGGCACTGTTATTATCTAGCTATAAGCATATAGATCAGAATGTAAGTTACTACCAGTGTCGAGTCTTGAGTGGGAAGAAAGGTCAAGCCAAGAATCCGAACTGTTTTTGTTCTGTGCCCAGTCCTCACCAAAGAAATGATGAAGAGACTTTTTGGTTTCAGATGAATCTTTCTCCTCCTCTTCTTGATCTTGTCTAGATGTGTTTGCGAAGACAGTTCTTGTGGGTTTGTTGAACATGTCAGCGCCCATAACAAAACATTGCTGCTGTTGTTGTCGTTGATGATCTTGATCCTGTTGATGTTGAGATGATGATGATGCGGATGAGTATGTGTGATGATGATCAACCTTATGATCAGTACTACAGTGGTAGGGATCATTCATTACTGTTGCTAACGGTTGTTGGTGATGGTATGGTGAATCTTGAAAGCTTCTAGAAGCTTCTGGAAAGAAAGTTCTCTCCCCAGCTCCAACTCTCTCCCCAATCCCTTGAAAGTATCTGAAACCACAGTTAAAAGAAAATTTATCATGCATTTTAAGATCATATGCTTTTTATTTTTTATATGAAGAATTAACACTTAATCATAAGATATAGAACCTGAAGTCTTTATGGTCAGTTGCAGAAGCTAAGACATTGAACTGAGAAGCAGTAGTTGTGTTTTGATTAAGTGACAAAGCAGAAGCATGATGAAGAGTCTGTTGTTGTTGTTGCTGTTTAGGTGAGGACAAAGGATAAGGATAATCAAGGGAATGGTTGTTGAAGTAACCTCTACTGTTACTACTACCAACACCAAGCCTATTGATACTACTGTAAGCATCAAGAGAAGGAGATGAAGAAGAAGCAGAATAAGTAGAGGAAGAAGAAGACAAGGTGGGGCTTGGGATGTTGTTGTTGTTGGAGAAAGAGAGAGATGGTGAAGTCAAAGGAGCAGTTGTCTGATTCTGATCAATAGATTTTCTGGCACGGTTCCTTCCTCTGTGCATGTGTTTTTCACAGTACTTTGAATCTGGGTATGCTTCTCTTGAGCATCTCCATTTCTTACCATCTGTTCTTCTGCACCTTCCAGGTTCAGGATCTGGTTTTCTCCCAAACCCCATCTGATAGCATCCCCACCCAACTGCCATCATTTAATCAACAAGACCTTAAAGTTCATCATGATGTTTCATGTTAAACCCTAGTTTAGGAGCTTAATTAAATTATCCATAATCACTAGAAGAATGTTAAACACTGAGTTTGTGAAAGTGGTCTTAGGAAGAAAAAGTAAAGACAAACACACAAAAGCTGCAAAACTTAGGCATGAGAATCAACAATTTAAAGATTGAAACTTTATGTATAATAGAAAATAATATCTAAGTTTAGGGCTTACTGGATTGGTGAGGGAGGAGTCTAGAGACCAAGGAAGAGTCCAAGCTTCTTCTAATGGAGAAGATGAGCTCAGGTGGGACAGGAACTCCTGAGACCATGTACTTGTAGATTAGGGCTTGATTCTCCAGTTCTTGCCATTGTGTTGGTGTAAAGGGAGGCCTCTCCATAGTTCTCCCACTACTTCCACTTAGACTCATCATCTTTCTTATTCTTCTTCACTAGCTTTCCTTAAAGGATTTATGTAGAATATCAAAAGAGCATAAAAGGAGAAATAAAGAGCTTTCTTGATAGCTTCAGAGATAATCTAGGGTTCCTGAGTTTAGGACAGAGACAGACAAAGAAGACCAACACTTTCTCTGTCACTTTTTTCCCCTTGGTTTGATATTTATCTCTCTCTCTCTAAACATATATTCCTCAGATGCAATTTGCATGAACACTAGCTAGCGTCTCCCTCTTCACAAGGGCATACCCTCTTTTATATATACTAGTATATTTTTCTGTAGTTAACTATAGAAAAAAGATCACTATACCATTAGTCACACTCTATTACTATGAAACAAATTAGAAAAATATAAGAGAAAATATTAATAAAAATAAATTATGGTTAATAGTTAAATCAAAGGTTATATCACAAAACATTCATAAAAGAAAAATCTAAGAGAGATAGATGTCAATAGAAAAATGTCAGATGAGGACAAGAGCTTTTAAGGGGTTTTGCCATGTAGTGTAAAATCAAAACAACATTAAAATATCCAATATTGTAAAATGTTAAAATTAGATAGATAAAAATGTAAGGAGGGGAAGAAGAGTTGTGGTCCTATAAAGACTGGCAAATCTGAAGAGACTCAGGCCCAGTGTTCCTGTTGCTTCTTCTGCAGCACTTGATGCTCCTGTCTCTCTGACTACTCTTTCCTCTCTTCCCCTCAATTTTTTGTTTCTCAATGGTCTTCAATATTACCCCATTTTTATTTAATATTATAGTAAATAAATTTTGATTTTTGGGAATCTTTTTTTTCTTCCTTTGAACAGATGCTCTTTTATAATTTAAGCTGTATCCCAATACTCGATGGCCTAAAAATGTGTGCCATTTCTTTTTTTACTGAACTCTTTTTTTTTAAAAACAATAATTTACATTTATTGAACCCTGATGTTACTGACTTGAGGCAGAGGAAAAACAGATAGATAAAAACAACTGATAGATGTGTTGTGAAAAAAAGAATTGATAAGTATCACTGCACAAATCTCTGACTCAAGAAAGAAAGAATCAAAATTGTAACCAAAAATATAAAATATTTACGCTTTCCAGACTTATTAAAGAAAACAAGGTAATTAAGCTTTAATAATGGACAATTCATTTTCTTGTCAACGTTTCATTAGACCATCTTTATTGAAGAGTTTTTATAGGGTTTTTAACAAAAAATAGCGGTGGATCTTACTATTTTTTTAAGAGCCGATTTCAAAAATATCAAATTAAAAATCGATTTTTGTACTATTTTGTGGACTTCATTGACATGTGGCGATCCATAATAGGTTCATTTTTAATTTTTTTTTTTAAATTATACAAGAAAAAGTAAGAACGATGGACTTGCTCTTAGTTTATAGAACATGGTGATATATATGTAGCAATATGTGGTGTTGTTTGATAAGGTGTCATGATGGTAAATAAGAAAGAAAGAAAAGGGTGTTTAGAAGAGATATAGAGAGCAGTCAAGAAGCCATTGGATAAAGAAGGGGACTAGGTTTGTTTGGTTGCAAGTGAAGTGAAGTACTTTTGTCCCTTTTTCAAAGTGTTTAAGTATTTTGTCGTTTTTATTAAATATTTTTCAGGCATTAATTTTTATGGAATAGGAATAAGAAAGAAGAGGAAGGCATGTGAAGAATCAGAAATACTTCAGAGAGGGTTGGGGTCATTAAGTTGCAGAGAGAAAGAAAAAAAAAAGAGGTGTAAGACTGTTCACTACTCTGTTTGTTTCTCTGTCTCTTTTCACATGCTCTGTCCTTTTCTCTCCTTTTTTTGAAGCCCCCTAGATCTTTCGTCTTACACACCTACAAATCTACTATTCTTTGCATACTCACATACACCTATACATACAATATAAGTATACACACATGCAGAAACTTTATGTATACATGTTTCTCAAAACTTTTAGTTTTCTAAAACATTTGTGAGATTTCAAATAGTTCATCTGGATGCCAGAAAAAAACAAAGTTGGATTAACATTATTTTTCTTATTAGTAGAACTATAAAAAAAAGATTTGTGAAACTGAACTTGTAAGGACAAAAATATATTTTCAGCAAAATTTTGAACGATTAAAAGTGAATTTGCTTTCGAAGTTTTTTTCTGAATTGATCTAAATGTTAGATATATTCTAAGATTCTGCAAAATTTAGCATTTAGTGTCATTAGACATATAACCAATTAAAGCAATTAAACATCATACTAAACACATGTCAAGTAATGTGTTGTTATATTATGAGAGATGTAATATGCATGGTATCTAAACAGGTAGCTAGATCTGTCGGGGTTGGTCAAAGTGACGATCATAAGGTAGATGAAGAACGTGGAAAGACTCTTTGGACTTGGGGATATTTCCATTTTAGAGCATAAGTTTCCATTCTAGTCATTCATATGCATCATCATCATCTTTTCCTTCTTACCTTGTTTTTATTAGGTTTTATAAGAAACTAAATTTGAAAATGGAGAGTTATAGATGTCGCATATATATATATATATATATATATAAGAAGATGACGAGTGGCTAAGGCAGATATTACAGGGCAAGAGACCTACCTCCTTCTCTCCCTTTGACTCACTTTTACCATTTTATATAGGAGGTGTCAATGTGTCAATGGGTCAATTTCATGATATATTCAAATGTAAATAGCAAAAAAACTATACCTTAACTTCCTCTCTAGGCCTCTAGGGTTTTTACGAGTTGTTTATTTTCCCTTAGTTATAAAGTGGAATATAGCATGCTTTTGATCTATCCCATCACATAAATATCAACGATTACAACATGGCTACATGTATATATTTAAATCTATATTTATGTGTGCCCGATACTAATCTCTCTCAAAGCTTATATTTCTTTTTGTAAAACCCTTCGTATTAGTGAAAGGATGGATGTACATAAAGTTAATCGGATCGTGGTGGTCTAATAATTTTGACTAGACGAAAAATTGCCATATTGATCTGGACCAAGGATTAATTCACATCCACTTAGTAGTTATACATGAGACCACACATATATAAACTCATTGTTTATGATTTATTTGAATATTTAAAAAATATTTATTTGTAAACTGCAATTCTCTTTAAAAATTAATTTAAAAATATGAAAAAGGTTCATTTGTATGTTGCAGATTCCTTTATAAATTAGTCTGAGTTTTTTTATATATCGGGAATAATCAAAGGTTAATAAAAAAAAGAATAACCATAAAGTTGTTGTTTTCGTTTTTATCTTACCGGATTATGAAACTCTGTTCGTGTCAATCGTTTGGTCTATTCACTATAATAGGGTACGGTTATCGTGGGAAGTGGCTTCCTCAATTCTTCTATATCTAAGGATCTTTTGAATAATTCTTGTAGATTTGACTTTTGATATGTTTTGGAACTTTAATCCTCTTGTTTCTGCAAAGTTAAGCATGGATCTCTTGTTTTACTTTGGTTCTCATGTGTAGGCTCTTGTCTATGAAAATATTTATGTTATCCGTTAGCTTATGCTTTTGGGTGTTTTTTACCCGCCGGCTTTATATCTATCAGTTTGTTTAAAAATATCCATTTTAAAAACGCTTTTACGTTGCAGTGGTAAAACAACATATTCGCTAAATAGACTTATTACAAGATGCTTTTGTTCATGTTTCACATAGCAAATTATTAACCAAACTAATATAGTAGCAACTCAACAATACAAATCACATAAAATTTTAGTCCAAAAAAAAAAACAATACAAATCACATACAACCCAAGTGATCAACCTTATTTATAATAATGAACATGCATGAGAGTCTTTTATTCTAGTGATCACACTAATAAACACCATGACTCATTTCATATGCGAGTTTGAGCCACATGCTCCTCTTCTTCGTTAATGGGCAGACGGTGGAGTCATCGGCAGCAGACGTCGAGGGGACTGTCGTCGACGTGGACAACAACAGCAACATAAGAGACAGATAAGCCAACCTAAGAACCGAACTAGTTGGCTTACAAGTACTATAACAGGAAACACGACCCAAAATCCCACGTAAATAATTAGTAAGGACCTGATTGTATCATCTTCATACTGAACTAATGCCACAGCGAAGAAAAACGCCGCTGATATGCATAGAACCGCTACTAGCATAAATGTCACAAGGATCGCCATTACCATCCGGTTCCTATATAACAATTATCATCAGTTTTTTAGTTAAATCTATCTATTAGAAAGAAACATTTCACTCGATCTAACATTTAGTCATGTGTAACAGTACATAAATGTGAATAATAGTTAATAAACAAAAACTAAAAAATTATTAAAAGTCAATTATATATGTAAAACAACATTATACTACTAATAGTGTTTCCAAACAGTATAATAACAAAACTTGTGTCCAAACAATATAAAACATATGTTTCATCTTTTTTTATAACTTTTTATTAATCCTACTATAAATTATCTAATAAAAAAATTAATTAAAACAGCCATATAATTTATAAAATTTATTTTTGTGGATTTAAATACTAAAAATATTTTCATTTAATATGAAGTAAACTAATTAACAGATTAGTCTATTTATGTTATCATATAAAATTAAATATTGTATAGTACTAAAATGTTAAAATAATAATTTGATATTAATATATTTTATAATGAAAGTTTATATACCAATATTTTAAAAATAAAATACATAAATAAACACTTCATTACAAGAATTTGTAGTACAAGTTGATAAATAAAATAAAACAATATTATATATATATTCAATATAAACACGAAGCAATAAAATTATATAACATTATTACATACACTATTTTTTTATTAAATTAGAATTTGTTAAAAAGTCTGTGATTTTAAAAAGATCTACAATTATGAAATTGATTTATTATAGATTCGTGATCCTTTTGTCCAATCAAATAGTGTTGAGGTTTATTTAACCTATAGACTGATTTGTTGAGCTATTCAAAGTCTGCTATTGGACTAATACACTCATATACTATATTTAATTGACAGTCTACATGTCAATTTATACATCAAAATAAAAATTAATACTACGTGGAATACCATCTTCTTGTAACGTTATACACTTACCTGAAAAAAAACTTACTAATCAAATACAGATTATCATAATACCTGAGTTGTAAACCACTGATGACAAGTAAAATGAGGCTCATGGAGGCAGAAAACGAAACCGTACTGCTAATAACCATACCAAGATAGTACCCACGTTTCGAACTCTCGTGCTCCAAAACCGAAGTCCCCGCTTTAGCCTCACAAACCGGTGCGGTACCGGTTTGATCACCGGAAGAACAAATATTATTTTGCCATACACCACCAGGAGGATTAACCATCACTTGAAAGCTCATACCAGCTATAACCGTAGCTGCAACCACTAGATTGCCTCTTGTCTTTTCTAACCAATCACCTTGACGGTTTAAATACTTTACAAACCACTGCGTTGGTTCTTCTCCACCGTTAACTTCCATGATTCAAAGCTATATAGATGTCTGACAAGAGTGTTTTTGTTTTGTTTTCTTGTATATAAATGTGACTTCTCTTATCATCGAGATTATAAAGGGGGAAAAGAACAAAGATTGTGTGTGTTTAAGGAAGGGAGGTGGAAATTTAAGGTTTGATGACCAAACCTTTATTTAATTTGAAACTAATTTTTTTTGTTGTTGATCATAGGATTAAAGAAATATTTTAGTTGACATATTTTTTTGTGATCGAGTCAATGATATTGACATTAGGAAGGAAACCTCGTTTGTCATTTTTGTTTCTTGCTTGTTTGTAAAGAGACTTCTAGGTTAGAATACTAATTGTACAACATCAAATTTGACTTTGGATGTGTATGTTTTTTTTTTTTGTCAACGGCCTTTACTTTTGAATTGTAAATGATACGTTACGATGATAGAATGCTTTGGTTATATTGGAGATGAGAGGCACTTGATAATGTCAAGCACTTCTTAGGAAACCCTGTAATAAACAAAAAGTAGAACATACGTGACTTTTAAAACAGTGTAATGATAAACACAGATCGTTTGTTCTTTGTCAAACTTGCAACTCTGTGAAACATAGTGAAAGTCCTACACACCTTGAGTACTCGTTTTAATAGTCAAACCCAAACATCAAGTTCCATTCATATACTGTACATATTGATCATAAACCCTTGCATGCAGCAATAATAATACTTTGGACGGATTGAGCAAGTGCACTGTCTTCTAAATATAAACTTATCAAGTACCAGCTTTATATATTGCCAAAGAGATTCAGCATTTGTAACTTGAAATATCAATTCGTAGGAAGAAACACTCACTCTTCTCGGTTTTTGTTTAACAAACACTCATCTCTAATGATGATTAACAAATAATAAATGGGTTTATTTGTGATGCCAAACCATGATGAAACTAAACACCCCAGTTAACAACAGTAAGATTGTTGGATTCCTGATTTTATTTTTGGGACAAAAATCTGTCAACTCAGTGTAATGAATGGCAAAAACAAGCAACTTTGAAAAGCATGCCCAGGGGTCAGGGCTAAAGTGATCAACTCTGGTACAAACTGTCGAACGAAATAAATTCAATGTCTGACTCATATGAGCTTAACTTTGATGCGTATATCTGTGTGTGGATTTTTAGAGCAGCATAGATTCTGGGGTCTCGATGTAGCCCTTGAATGCTTTCAACCATTCAGCTCCAATCGCACCTGCACAAGGACGAAGACTCACTATTAGACCTTTTCCATGTGATAATGATGATAATGGCATATGAATGGAGGTGGATATGTACCATCTATTACGCGGTGGTCACAGCTAAGTGTTACAGACATGTATGAAGCCACGTTGAATTGGTCAGGGCCACTACCAGCAACAACTCTCTTTTCAGCTGTTTTGAGATTCAGACACAACAATACAATCAGCTAAGAGGAAGAAACGTCAATGGATGGAGTATGTTGTTGTGTGAGTGTGTATAGGGCTTTACCGGATCCGATTGCTAGAATAGCGGCTTGAGGTGGATTGATAACTGCGCAGAACTGTTTGATGCCAAAAGGTCCTCCCAAGTTGGAGACTGTGAATGTTCCTCCCTGTCATAAGAAACAACTTGAGCTGATTTGCTGTCGGAGGAGCAATACTAGTGAGAAGACTGAGATCTAATCTAACCTCATAATCTTCAGGCTTCAAGCTGTTTTCTTTAGCTTTCTGAGCCAAGAATCGAACCTCTTCTCCTATTGTAGACAGCCCTTTCTTGTCCGCATCCTGGATTAATCAATTAAATGAAGTGAGTTTTTAAGTTTCTACAGAGAATGTAATAACTCTATTGATTGCTTCTGCACCTTGACAACAGGAACGTAAAGCCCATTTTCTGTTTGTACTGCGACGTTGATGTTCACATTGCTAAATCTGTAAGGAAAATAGAACCAATACATTAGATAATTGCATAGTTGCCATGAACCTCTGAAGCAGCAACTACACTTACTGGCGAATGTATTCGTCTGTCCATGAACTATTACACTGAGGAACTTTCCTTAGAGCCAATGCAGCAGCCTGCAATTTTGAATAAGAAAAAGATTTCACAATGCAGGAACAGTGACGGAGTTTGCTTTCATAAACAGAAGTGCAATGTACCTTAATAACAAGGTCATTAACAGATATCCGTTTCCCTCCAGACGCCTCTTGAAATGAATTCAGTTGACTCCTAAGGCTGCTTATATATAAAAATAGCTATGTCTAGCATCCATTCATTGACCGATTCAAAATACATCATCTGATACGTATTACTTACCCCATCAGTTTGTCAACACATGTGTCCACGGTCAAGTAGTAGTGAGGAATAGTTTGCTTTGAGAATGCTAAACGTGAAGCTGTGACCTGTCAAAACCATATAATAAACAGATTCAGAATCGTTGAAACGTAGGGAAATTTGGCTTATAGTACAAAACAGAGAGCTATGGGATCCAAGTAATCTAGAAATCCCACAAGAAATCAAGATATAAGGTTGTATAGGTATTTGCCTTTCGTATCTGAGTGTGAGGGATATCAACGTAGTCCAACGCTGGAACCTTCGAATCGCTGGACTTGGAAGGCTTGGCAGTAGTTTCTTTACCGCGTGAAGCTGTACCATAAGAAGATATATTAGGACCAAGGATTGTGTAACTGTTGTTAATAGGCAAGCAAGACCTGGAGAAAATGTAAGGAGCGAGAATGTTACCTAAGAACTCTTCGACATCAGCCTTCACTATCCGTCCATCAGGACCTGTGCCTTTGATGCTTGAGAGAGGTACCTAATGTTTTCAGGGAAAAGTAGGAGATAATTAAGAGCACGGAGATTTAACCACAGGAGCTTTAGTATATTTTTTTGGGGTGGAAACTAACACTATTATCTTCAGCCAACTTTTTTGCAAGAGGACTAGCAAAAATACGATCTTCTGAAGGCGTCGAGCTTGGCTTTGAAGTCTTGGCTTCAGGAGCACTGGCTGGCTTCTCGACCTTCTCAACTTTCTCTTCCTTTGGTGGGGAAGGGGTTGGTTTTTCTTCAGGAGCAGCGGGAGCAGTACCAGATGAGGGGGTG
Organism: Moricandia arvensis; assembly: GCA_905132765.1. NCBI lineage: Eukaryota > Viridiplantae > Streptophyta > Magnoliopsida > Brassicales > Brassicaceae > Moricandia > Moricandia arvensis. The sequence goes on along the minus strand of CAJHQP010000603.1, from coordinate 153,341 downwards.
TAATCTTTGAACTTTTGAATATCTTCTTCCTCTTCAACTGTGATAGCAATCACCTAGTCGAACAAAGACACAGGACAATCTATATACATTATTCTACAAATAAAGATGAAGATGTTTGCCAATTATAATGCATCATTCAATAATATTCAACTCCCAGCTACAAAAAGGGAGCATAGTTCACAGTCTCCAAAAGCCAAAAACTCTCATACCTCTCCAACTTGAATTTCTTTTGTCCCTTCCTCCTTCACTATCTTGGCGAGATAACCCTCTTCCATGCATTCCATTTCAACGGTTGCTTTGTCCTAATAAGTATAGCTTGAGATTAGTGTTACATTCCTGGCATGATCGTAAAAACAAAGAAGAGGAGGTTTAATTCAAATTAGCATTACAGTTTCAACTTCACAAAGCACTTCACCAGGAGCAACTTTATCACCTTCTTTCTTCAGCCACCTGGCAATGTTACCCTGAAGTTTGGAAAGGTAGATTTAGTATAAAGATAAAAAAACTAACAACGAAAATTTTAGTAAGGAAGAGTCGGAGGTTCATGCCTCAGTCATTGTTGGTGAAAGAGAGGGCATTCCGATCTCTTGATGAGGAGGAAGATCTGTAACATATGTTAGAAGTTCTTGGTAAAACGAACCGTGTACATAAGAGCAAGCTGGAAGTCACAAGAGAAAGAAATAAATTGAGGATGAAGAAATTTCTACCAGAACTGGATGAAAATCCTCTTACTGATCGCATCTGGGAGCTGAACACCCAACAAAAGAAGCTTATAGTTAAGGCAGGCCCTTTGGAAATTTTATTTAGAGGATCAACTACCTTATATATTCTCTAAAGATTGTTGGTCCTGTCATTGGTTTTGTGCTCCTTGCGGAAATACCACTAGGCATTGGTACCTATATAACAGAGAGGATTATGGTTGTTAGACATTATTTAATGACAAAAAAAGTGAAAGGAAACTGAAGAGCAAGGGCTTACATTGGTGGCACTACATTTCGAGAGTCTCTCAACTGGGGCACAATTCAGGCGAGCCTTGAACATATCTGAAGACCAAAACAGAAAATGCTGAAGCAACAAAGATATACTGAAAACATAGTAAATTTTCAATGATCAGTTTCATGATCATTTCTTCATCAAATGAGCTATAAGGAACTGCAATGAAGAGAGCACCCATTTACCTTCTCGTCCAGTGAGAGAAGGCTGAGTACTGTTGGAGAAACCACGGACTGCCACAGCATGCTCACGTCGTAGTAAAGTGGAAACATGTTTCAGCTGTCAAATAACACAACCATCAAAAGGTGTTAAAACAGATATTATTTGAACAAGTGACAATTACTCTGCTGTAAAGGTAGAGACTTTCTACATCAATTCATAGAAAGCACCACAATTGCAGATCATAAAAACAAAAGCTGCTAACTTTAAACATACATCAATTGGATTAGGACAAGGAGCTCACACCAAAAGCAAATGACTCAATCAGCAATGAGCAAATGAAAAGAACAAATCAATTGGATTAGGACAAAAACCCAGAAACTCAATCAACACCAGGAAGCAGAAAATCGATAATTCAGACTCAGCTCAGATAACATGATCATCGAAGGATAAAAGTCGATCAAAATGGTAGTTAGCTATAGAAAATTGAGACCAGAGGAATATAAACCTTCTTGGAATGACTGATGATGATACGGGATGCGTACACCATTGTTTATGCAAAGAGATCGAGATTGATTTTGATGCTTCTCTGATTTTTAGTTGTTCGTTTTTTTGCGACGCCTCTCTGTTTTTATTCTATGAGAGCTTTTACGCCTCACCAAAAGGCAGCGTGCGTTAGTGGGGGCATGTAATGAATGAACGGCATGGATCAGTTCAACTATGGCCGAGTTTTAAAAGGTCAGCTTCAATAATGGGCCTAGTAGGCCCATTCATAGTAATTGGGTGTTCAGAACAGCATTAGCATTGATTCTTGTTCTTTTTGTCCTCTCCAGCTTTGTCTTTAATAAATAAACTTGTAGAGGCTGAAGTCAAGTCGAAACACTTTTATATACAGTTTCTGTTTATTTTCTCCCTCGTTGTGTTGTGTTACCTATATATGCTCTCATGCAAGTGCTTGAGAGATTATATAACCTCAATGGAATACTGTAGATCTTCCCTAGTCTGCTTCAGTCATTTGCAGATAATGGTGTATCTAGCTTTCTAAACAGGTGGGCTCACGACTAATTAACCCCCACTTCGTTTCTAATAATGTATGACCCAGGCCCGGCCCAAACAGTAGAACCCCCTAATTGCTTGTCATATGTATGTTTTTCAAATAAAATTAAGACCTTAATTAACTTGACAAAATTGAATTAAAAAAAAAGTGGATCCAGTGCATTTGCATGAGCACATGCTCAAAGCCGGTTCTGGTACGATCAAAAGATCACCCAATAATTCATCACATGACTTACAAAAATACATTACCTGATTAATAATTAAAACATAGAAAATGTGTTAGTAGAGATAATAACACTTTGCAACCATTACCTGATTAAAAATTGTCTTTGTAACTCGAAAGCTACTTTCTTAGACACGTCACAAAGTAATCAAAAAGTGGCCATGAGGTATAAAGCTTTGGTTGGTAAAGAAAATCAAAATAATAAAAAGAATCTTTTCACTTTTGTGGGAGAAAATAATTTATGTTCCACTAAATATGTTTTTTCTTTTCTTATTACAATTTTCCACCAATTGTTAAACTTGAATAAGACATGAACATTGGTCTTTGGGGAAATCCTTGTCCGGTACCAAGAGGGTAATTAAGAAGGCTAAGTAGGGGTAAAAACGTAATTCTTGGAAATAATATGACAAGGTTTCCTATCGAGAAAGGGAACCCTAACACGACTCATGTTAAAATAAAAATAAAAAAAAGGTGAAGAAGTATATAAAGATAATAACGCGTTTTGCTCTCTGCCTCTTCACGATTCGTTCAGTCTCAAAAGCCTCTCTCAATCTTAGCTCTCTTTGCCTCTCTCCCTTCGCCGGTTTAGATCCGAGTTTGGGAGATTTAGCCTCCCGAAGTTAAACCTAAAAACATCACTCTACTTACTCTCCAGGTTTGCATCTCTTTTCTCGTTCCCCTGTGATTCTGTTTATCGATTGATATGGTTCGAAAGTTTAGAAATTTCTTCAGATTTATATACAAATCTGGAAACTTTAGCGTCGATGCTTCTAGATCGTGTTTATCTATACCTTGAGTTTATCTCACTACGAATCTAACTTTGTTTTTCTCCTATCTGTTGAGCTGATGATGATGACGAATATTTATTTTAGGATCTACAGGTTGAAGTTTTTGCAGCTAATAGGATTGGTTTAGAAGAAGACCCTAGTTTCTGTCGTTTCCCTGTAGAACAGGATCCTCTTCAAGCTCTGATGTATTTTTCTGTGTGTGTTTGGTTTGTTTTAGGTCATAAAGTCTGTCTCTTTTTTTACTCCCAAACCTCTGTGTTTGTTTTACTTGAAAGTCTGTAACTTGGAGAATTAGGTTGAGTGGTTTGTGTCTATACTAAGGGATAAATCATGTGCCTTTTTTTCTGTCACATTCCTTCCTCTGCTAAAGAACTCTCCTCTGTTGTTGTTTAACTTGGTTTCTGTTATGTCTAACTTGTTGTTTGTTATGTGTATGTAGTCATGGCAGGATCCGCACCAGAAGGCACTCAGTTTGATGCTCGTCAGTTCGACCAAAAGTTGAACGAAGTGTCAGTTCTCTTCTTCTATTCTTTATTCCGTTTTGCTCTTTCCACATGTTAGTTGCTAATTTGTATCGTATGGTTACAGTCTTGAGGGACAAGATGAGTTCTTCACCTCTTATGATGAGTCTCACGAAAGCTTTGACGCCATGGGTCTTCAAGAGAATCTCCTCAGGGGTATCTATGCTTATGGTACGTCTAGATGAATGAACCCAGAGAAAAGCTTTTGTTTTTTTTTGTGATTTATGTTTCTTCTCTCGTTTAGAACTTTACCTCATGTGTGCTTTTGTGTCTGTGCTGTATAGGTTTTGAGAAGCCTTCTGCTATTCAGCAAAGAGGGATCGTTCCTTTCTGCAAAGGTCTCGATGTGATCCAACAAGCTCAATCCGGTACTGGGAAAACTGCGACTTTCTGCTCTGGTGTCTTGCAGCAGCTTGACTACAGCTTCGTCCAGTGCCAGGCTTTGGTTCTTGCTCCAACCAGAGAGCTTGCTCAGCAAATCGAGAAGGTCATGAGGGCCCTTGGTGACTACCTTGGCGTCAAGGTTCATGCCTGTGTTGGTGGAACCAGTGTCCGTGAGGACCAGCGCATTCTCCAAGCTGGTGTCCATGTTGTTGTTGGAACTCCAGGGCGTGTCTTTGACATGTTGAAGAGGCAGTCTCTCCGTGCTGACCACATCAAGATGTTTGTTCTTGATGAAGCTGATGAAATGCTCTCCCGTGGTTTCAAGGACCAGATCTACGACATATTCCAGCTTCTTCCACCGAAGATCCAAGTAGGTGTCTTCTCAGCAACAATGCCACCAGAAGCTCTTGAGATCACAAGGAAGTTCATGAGCAAGCCAGTGAGAATCCTGGTTAAGCGTGACGAGCTCACTCTGGAAGGTATCAAGCAGTTCTACGTCAACGTTGAGAAGGAAGAGTGGAAACTCGAGACACTCTGCGACCTCTACGAGACACTCGCGATCACTCAGAGCGTCATCTTCGTGAACACTAGGCGAAAGGTGGACTGGCTCACAGACAAAATGAGAGGACGTGACCACACAGTCTCAGCAACTCACGGAGACATGGACCAGAACACAAGAGACATCATCATGAGAGAGTTCAGGTCTGGCTCCTCTCGTGTGCTCATCACCACTGATCTCTTGGCTCGTGGTATCGATGTCCAGCAAGTGTCTCTTGTCATCAACTACGACTTGCCTACTCAGCCTGAGAACTACCTCCACCGTATCGGAAGAAGTGGAAGGTTCGGGAGGAAAGGAGTGGCGATTAACTTCGTGACTCGTGATGATGAGAGGATGCTGTTTGATATTCAGAAGTTTTACAACGTGGTTGTTGAGGAGCTGCCTTCGAACGTTGCTGATCTGCTGTGAAGGAGAAGTTGGCACTGTCACCGGAGAAGAAAGGTTTACTTGTTTCCTAAGGCACTCTTTGATTTGATTTTGAGCTCATCATCATCTCTCTCTATCCATCAGCGGTTTGTCACCTCTTCTGCTCCACAAACATATCTCTCTCCCTTGTGACCATTTTTATATTTAAAATCATATGGAGTATGTGTTTTCTGGTTTGTTGTCTTTTCTTTTTCTTCTTTTGTATGAAGTCTTTTCGTGGAAGTTTTGTTTTAAATCATTTTCATATCTCGGTGCCTAAGTAGGTAAGATTGATTACACGAACTTCTATGCGAAGTGAATAAGCTGTTTCTTACAACAAGTCATGATGTTTTATTTGAATGTGACCCTTAAGTTGTGCAGCAAGTCATAGCATATGTTGGCCCAAGGCCTACGATTGCATCAAATATATACGCCGTCACGCTCACGTGCTGCATTCGCTTGTGGGTTAAGGCTTCTCAGCTGATTTTATTATTTGCCTAATCCACGCGTGGATTAACACAAATAAATAAAACCCTTTTTCTCGGTCTTCTTACATCTTTTAGTTTTAACATCATTATTTTTTTTAGTTTATAATAATGTTGTTCCCCCAAAGAACAATGTTTTATTTATAGCTTTAGCAAAATAATTAATCACAGAATTTTTGTATAGTCTTTTTTTTTTTTCTCTGGCTGGTGTCCATTATTAAGTTTGATCTAAGTTATGAACCCACCACCGGGTGACCGACGAAGGTTCCCAAATGAAATTATTGGTCTGTAAGTTCTGCTTAGTTCATTTAATAAAACACGAAATGAAATTTTATTGAATTTAGTTTAAAAATAAAATAAATTTAGATATTTCTTCAGTTAATTCCAGTATGAAATTACCTGTTCGGAGAAAGTCCACGTGCTTATTGGAAATGGGTGGGAAAGCATCACATCCACACAATACAAACCTAACCACGACAAGCATAGGAAAAATAAAACAAGAAAAGACTAATGCTTCACACCAGTGTTACGTATTCAAAGTTGTTTTCTATTTGTATGTTTTATAACTTAATTGTTCTGACGTTGATAAAAGAAAACGTGGGTCGTAGACCAACTCCGCAAGAATTTGTTAATTGATTTCCAAGAAAGTAGACTTTGATTATTCTAAAAAAGAAAGGGTACAGCTTCTCCTTTTATAAACTTTGTAAAAGTCGCCTTTTATAAACTTTGTAAAAGACCCGAAGTCTCTAGTTCGTTAGATCAAACTCAAATCACGAAGCCACCTCTATGGATAATTATTACAAAGAAACGGAACCATCAGCCGCAACCGCCGCCACCGCGAACGACTACCAGATGAAGGTAAAGAAAAGCAAAAGCGTTCCAAACGCTGATCGCGGGGCGTCAAGAAGCTGGAGTTTCAGCGATCCGGAATCGAGGAGGAAGAGAAGAGTGGCTGGCTATAAGGTTTACTCAGTTGAACAGAAGATGAAAGGATCCATTAGAAAAGGCTTCAAATGGTTCAAAGACATTATCGGTATTTCTTGAAAACATATATTCTCCACTCTCTTTCTTTCTTTCTTTCTCAATCTATATATATAAAAGTATATGAATCTCTTCTTGCTGAGTGTATGTTATATACCTGTAACAACAAAATTGAATTTTCGTTTCCTCTCTTGCATTTATATCATATAAATATATAAGTCTTTGAATGAGACAGATAATGAATGAAACCAGTTCTTCATATCTGCCTGTTGAATATGACAATACTTTCTTCCAAAAACTATTTATAAGAATCTATTTTCTTTTTAGTATACACACATACTCGCTCAGTACAAGATTCTTTATTTCCTATCATTCATCTTTCTCACGAAAGAGGAAAAGAAGAAAAAAAAACTTACTGGATCAACTATGATGTGTGGTGGACGTTGTCTCACTTGATGCTGACGCGCTCGTACCACTCATACCGCTCATAACGCTCAGAATTGAGTGTTTTCTTTGGAGCCTCCCTCTCAGCTGGCGGATCTTGGCATCTACACGAGCTGTGAATCCAATCTTGGTCTTCTGTCTAGCCTTTGATCTCTCTCTTGTCCACATACGCTCGTCCTGGACGTCGATTCTGAAATGCTTGATCTCTTGGATGATGTGGTGGTCCAGAGGGTTTACCGATCTCTGGAACGAGATGTGAGCTAAGTATGGAAGTGTTGTGGCGGCTATGACTAGGAGTGTGGTGAGCCAGAAGATTGGTGCAGGTGCTAGAGCTTCGAGGAGCATGTGGAAGATGTTGCCTGATATTTTTGGAGGTAACATGCCGAAGAGGGCAAGGAAAACGTACCAGGTGAAAATACTACCCCAGATCAAAGCGTGTTGGATCCAAGTGAAATGGCTCATGGTTAAAGCGATCTGTACATTCACTGACCAGATGATGCAAGTGAACATTGCGGTTCCCATTGCGTTCATGTCTGCTGTTTGGCCATTGGAACAGAAAGATTGGACATGGAAGATGCCAAGGTTGAGGGCGAAGATGACAACGGAAGCGTAGACTCCATTCCCCATCCAACCGAGGATTCTGTACCAGTCGAAGAACAGGTTCTTGGGACCTTGCTGGTACAATGCAGGGAACTATAGAGAGAGCCAATGAGAAACTTAAGGTTAGAAGAATGGTCTGATGCTGAGATTGGGGAAATTTAAGTGAATAGAGAGAAGCAAACCTGTAAGCAAACTTCTGAAGACACGTCTTGCTCAAAAACTCCAAGGGAGATGACCGGGAGAGAAGTGAGAACAACATTGAACAGCAACAAGTAGGAGTCATTGTATATGGCTTGGCCAGAAAACCCGGTGAAAGCCTCGAAGTAGAATAGAGTTAGACCAAATGTTATGTTCTTGTAGAAGAAGTAACATATCTGTCAGAAAAGAATATGAATCAAGATCAGGTTGGTATCTTGTTTAATGGGTATGTACATGAGATCACAGATAGATACCATCTGGGCTATTCTTTTGTAGCACCAGTGCCCGTGGACAACAAGTAGTCTCTCTAAAAACCGGAACTGAGCTATGGAGAAGTCGCTCGCCATCACAGCCTGCAAAAAGAAAACAAAAAAGGATTAGCAAAGAAACAGACCAACATAGATATGTGTCTCTTTGAATGAGAAAAATGGGAAAGTTTGATTACCTGCATGCCTTCCACGCCACTGATACCTATACCTATATCGGCTTCTTGAATCATTCCAACATCATTGGCACCATCACCAATTGCCAACGTTGTCTTTCCTGTTCCTTCTTTTGCTAGCCTCGTTACCTAGAAAACCCGCACAAAATAAGTTATTCCCAGCAACTATAAGAAGATATTATAAGAACTTGTGGTGAATCAATCTTACAAGTGCTTTCTGCTTGGGAGAGACACGACAGCATATCACTGAAGCACAGTCAACTGCCAGGGCAAGGAACTGATACTTAAGACCATCCTCCAACGCATATGTTAGTGTCTTTCCATCAATGATCAAAGCAAACGCTGCATGTGGATCTTTCTCTAGTTTGATCATCTGTGAAGCATTTAAAATCTGCATCAAAATGCTCTCTCTCGCAGCCTGGCCATTAAAAACAACAAATCGAGGTCTCACATGAAATGCAAGTTTCCACTGAAACAGTAGTATATGTTTTTATACGCATAGCCTAATAGCAATACATACAGCTTCGGGGTCTTGGGATGATCCCTCCTCATTTTTAAGTGCTATGGATATCTGCTTCATACCCTGTCGCAGTAAGCTGCAGGCATATCTGCATTTGGAAAACAAAATAAACTTAACTGCAGTTAGTTATCAATTAATAGAAAAAAAAAACAGTTCCGGGACGCTTAGTATTATCAGCAACATAGAAGAACACACACCCTATGTTAATTGCTGTCTCCATCTTATCTCCTGTCAAAACCCATATCTTGAGACCAGCTTGGGCAAGTTTATCTATGCATTGTGGAACCTGAAACGAACAACAAACGGTAAGCTGAAAGAAATGTTCAAAATTTAGCGTCTTGGTAATAATCACAAATAAACTTCCACAGCATACCCCTTTTTGTAGTTTGTCTTCCACTGCAGTAGCACCGACAAGAATCAAATCCTTCTCCATCGTATCAGATACTTTTTCGAGCATTTCATCTCTGTCGGCTCCAACTGAAGTTTTGGCTTCGTGAAATTCATTGTTCCATACCGAATACTCATTCTCATCCAGCTTTCTATAACTGAGCGCCAACGTTCGTAAACCTGCTTCGCCGTATCCATTCAAATGCTTGGAAGTGGCTTCCAGGTATGCTTTACCATTCTTGGATAGCCGGTCAAAGATTATGCTGCAAGATTTTTAGATAAAGCATTATATTTTACTTCAGAAGAAATGATATGCTAAATGGAAGTGCTAGAAAGCTATGTGGCCAACCTGTCAGCACCTTTACAGAGTAGAAATATCTGCCCTTCCTCATCACGGACAATGACAGACATTCTTTTTCTTTTGCTAGTGAAGTCCAAAACATTTAAAACTTTGTATTCTCTGTAAAATATCCAGCATGTGGTTAGATGTATATTCACTGAAGCCGATAGAAATAACTGAATGATTTACGACTACAATCTCACCTTTCAACTGGTTGACCTGAGAATCTTTCATTGATAAACACACTTGATTGAGTTCTTTTACTAAATCCAAAACCAAACTCCCCGGCGGCAACAAGGAAAGCGACTTCGTCAGGAGACTCTGCTTCATAAGTACACTTTCCAGTATCTTCATCCACCTCGGGAATAGCAGTGTGACAAACAGCTAGTATACGCATAAACATCAAAATGTCATCTGAATTGGGTTCATATAACCAGTTCCCATCCATGAGACGCTTATCCTCAAAACTGAACCCCTTGACACCACCAGTGGAATGCGTCTGATCCCTTTCGTCAGTAGCAGTGATTACAGTCTCCAACTCAATATCTGATGGTGACCTGGTGGGAATCTTAGAATAGCTATGTATCCTTCCTCTAATCCTTGGAGGGTCAGTCAGGTCTTCGCCCTGCTCCTCGTCGAGATCCATCGCCATCTGCTTTGCAGCAGCTAGTTCTACTTCACTGGCACGAACACCATAAGAAGTGCCCGCGATGGAGCATTTCAGAAAGTCCATCTGGTTACATGTCAAAGTTCCTGTTTTATCAGAAAGGATGGTGTCAACTTGTCCCAGCTCTTCATTCAAATTCGATGTGCGTGCTTGAGCTGGAGTCCCGCTCTCGCTATCATACATGTGCAAGTCTTGGTTTATGAAAGTTGCCTGCAAAACCTTTACGAGCTCGATGGAAACATACAGTGAAATGGGAATCAAGTACCCATAAAGCAAGACAGCAGTGATCAGATGGACAACCCAAGCGTGAAAAGGATTTCTTGGATTGGTTAAGCGCTCGGGCTTGTCTGGTCGTAAGTACCACCAATCTCCCATATGCATCTTTGTCATCACTGCAAAACCCAGTGAGCTGATGAAGGAGACGAGCACAAGGAGGGCAAAGAGAGAATATATGATGTAATCCATTCTTTTCTCAATTCTGCTTCTTTTCGAAGGAGACTTTGTAGAATTCTGCATGACTTTTGTGTCATGACCAGTAAATATCGCCACTCCGTAGACATAAGACGTGTTCCTGAGCTTGGAGTCTCTCAAGAGAATCTGACTAGGATCAAGCGGATAAACCTGACCATCATATTCAAAATTTCCAACAAAGGTATACAGGTTAGGATTAGGATCTTCACATTTGATAGTCCCGGAGAAACTCTGAAAAGCATCATCCCGTTCCAAAGGCAGGGTAACATCCAAACACCTCTTGACTTTCAAGTTGGTTTCGCCATCCAGGTTCATTGTCTCCACATAACAAATCCCATCCTCATAACTCGATGACAACAAAAGCAAATCAGCTGGAAAGAACTGATCTTTCTCCACCTTCACCACATCACCTACACGTATCTTCTTCCACTTCCTACGCCCAAAATCACCATCCCCTCTATGAACAGTAGCTTTCCTCGAGTTCACTTTCACATCCTGCATAAACCTACGCCAGTCCTCCAACGCCTCCTTACCCATACTAAGCCCCACCACAAAAATCAACGGCGCGATCATACTCCACTTATTAAACGGAGAGAGAGGAAACACAGAGAGAATCGCAGCTACTAAGAAGTAGAAATTCGCAACACGGTGGAACTGCTCGTACAAGCATTTAGGCAAGAAGGTAATGAGGTTATACCTAGTGGTGGACACATAGTTTGAAGTGTACCTAAGGACTTTAGCCAAGTGCATCTGAGGCTGGTTACAGTGAACAATTCTAGTGTATCCAGGTCCGGTAATGATATGAGGACCTTGATCTTCAAGAGTCTTTGGTCGAAGACATCTAAAGGTGTAGAAATGGCTTTTCCGTATCCTTGATCTTATCCTGCGACGCCCCATTGTTAAAACACCTCAAAACACGCAATACAAGAGAGACACGAATGTGATGAGATCAGCTCTCGTTGTTCAGAGGACCTCGCGTCACTGTGAGGGAAAATCAAAAACCAAAAATCAATAAATCGTTTCAGGGTTACGTAACCTAAAATGTTCAATCACCACCACAAACGGATTGATTCCTTAAATCATCAACATTCACAAGGAAACCCTAAGGCTTGCGACACAAGACAACCGGAGAATCCCTAGATTCCAAAATCAAGTATCGAGCGAGGATTACCTTGAATCGATCGGGAGGATCGTTCATCCAAGGAGGATCGTGAACGCGAAACACCTATTACGACGGCTGATCTCCGGCCAAATGAACGGAGAAGTAAAGGCTCTTTCTCAAAATCGTAAAATGGGAGAAAAAAAATCGAAACGCTCTCTCTTCTTCCCACAACAACACTCTCTCTGACTGTGCAACTCGGACCCTAACGCAGCAATTCAGCTTCCTATTTTTACACATTAATAGAAAAAACCATTTTCTATTTTCTACTTATATTATTGTTCTTTTTAGTTAAAATCGAAAACAAAATTAAACGATTAATTTACTGGTTTTTAGTTATCTCCGCCCTGGCATTATGTTTTTTTTTTCTTGTTACCAAATATTTTTATTTGTAAAATAGGAATAAGCTATTATTATGTAACAATATACTAAGGGAAAAAAACAATATATATAGCTCCGTACGTAAGTACATAACCGTACAATATACCTCACGTGCAGACGACACGAGCTCTCGGAGAGTAAAACCGGTTTACTTAAACCGAATCAACCATCAATCACTTCGTTAATTGAAATGAAGAGTTTGGGCTTGGCCATTAATTGGGTCACTTAAAGTTCGGGCTCATTTAGTTTTCACTAGTATATATAGTATCAGAACATGTAACATGATCTCTCGTGGAGTATAAGTCTTCACTCTTCCTATATTACTAAACCGATTTTCAAACAATACGATAACGAATATCAAAGTCGGAATCCGTATAAGTAATGTCAGTATATCATCCAACACAAGGAAGTAGAAGACCATTAATTGTTCTTGAGAAGAAAAAATTAAAGAGGAAATAACATAAGATATACACCCAAAAGCATACTTTGAAATTTCAATGTTGAAACATTTGTATGTAACTGTAATTAGTAATACTGTATGGAGAGAAGACATGCTCCTAGATAATTTAATTTATCTTGTTGGAAAAAAGTGTGTTTTTTTCTCTCGAAGCAAAAAAGCCAAAATGTTTAGAAAGTTAATGTCCTTTGATGGCTCATCAAAAACAGAAATTAAAGTGTGAAAGCTCTTTATTACTTGAAGGCAAAATCAAAAGAATCTTATGTTTGGGCGTAATGCTTCGGTCACAAGCATTAAATAAATCTATACTACCATTAGTTTTCGGCTAAAGAAATGGCTTTTATACCTATCCTGAAACATTAATCATTTCAGCTTGGTATTGTTACGTTGTTGATCTAAGCATAATAACTAGTATGTTCTACGAACATAAATACTGCGATGCTCTGTTATATACATATATATATATATATATAGATATATATTATTACAGTAGATTTATTCATAATTAATATGTTTCATATAAATTGACTAAAAAACATACAAAGAATGTAGTACTGTACGTGTTAGTAAGTTAGATAAGATAAATGAAATTAGTCTATGATCATTACTCTTAACAATAAACAGTGGAGTAAACATTGAACACACTTTATCAATAGAGAGCACTTGATTAAATTAATCATGGTTACTGAGAAGCTAATATTGTGAATTGTGATCCCGCTTCTTCAGGCGTATTTTCCCTTTAGCTTTCTCAATGACTGATTGAATTTCAGAAGAATTTGTTTCATTTACTGTTAATTAGTGAAAGAAAGAGGAAACTAAATACAGTGCTTAATGTGTCAATGTGTCAACCAGTAATTTGCATGTCTCACATCGGTGAAGTAAACTTTTAAAATATAAGTTGTGCAAATATATGGTGGTTAAGCGTCGAAACTGATTCTTTCAATTTCTACGTGTAGATAAAATATCAAATAGAACATCTGTATACATGTAAATATCATAATATCTACGGTCAATATGATGTTATGAAATAAGATAATTTTGATGGCATTCTCATGTTGCGACTTAGAGTATCTTCAACCCCACTCCATAATTAACTACAAAATGGAGTGAGAAATAGAGTGACGAAGAAACAAAAAGGTGATTACTCCAAAAATGGAGTAATGATTTTTTTTTTTTCACTATTCAATTTTCCACTCCATTTGCAGTTAATTATAGAATGTGGTTGGAGATGCTCTTAGTTCAGCTTTTCGGGTAACGATAGTCCTCACACGCGATCCAGAGAAACAGAAATCATTGGCCTGCCGAGCTAGTTTCGTTGTTCATGAAGGGTGCCAAGACTCCTAACTATCTACATGCAACAAAATTTGTGTCTGTTTTGTAACTTCTTCAGCTGCTCTCATTATCCTTTTGATTGTGAGACGGTCTCAAACAATGTTCCAGGACGCGCAAAGCTGAACTTTTTTGTGGAAATTTTAAAAATAAGTAATAATTGACAACATAAGTCAAAAATACACACAAGAAAACGTCAAATCTTAATCACTTCAATTTTTTCTTACAATAGTTGCATGTAATATTACAAACCAGAAACATGTTTTTAAATATTGCTAGACACGAGTTATGGCTTTAAGCTTTAATCGCCGACAGTTTCAAAATTTTAGAAGGTAAATTCTGTGTTAGTGACATTTTCGTGTTTTAACAAAAAAAAGGTAAATTTTGTTTGTGCTAATCTTTTCTAAAAGTGCTAATTATAGTCATGCTACCTTAATCTGCTACCTCAACTACACACACACACACACACACACACATATATATATATATATCAAATTGACTAAAATAAATAAATAGCAAAGAAAATAACTATAGATACTTGTGGTAAGAAATAAAATTTGTGGTAATATTAAAAAAAGTTAATTAATAAGTAGGCTGAATATTATGTGTTTCAAAAAAAAAAGTAGGCTGGATATTAAAAATTAAGTAAATAAACTATTCTCTTTAAAAAAATTTAGGGTTAATAATTTAAGTAAGGGGTATGGTTTGGTTTCTAGATTTTAGTATTTGGATTTTGTTTTACGATTAAGTATTTGGAATTATAATGTTAGGGTTTATATGTTTCAAAAGAAAGTTAGGTTTATAGATTTAAATTATTTAGTAACTAAAAGAAAAATATATACTATTGTCTTGATTTTGACACAAGATTTACACGTCATGTTACAGAATATGAACGTTACTCTATTCTATTAAAATAGAAATCATGACTTATTTCATGTGTGATTTTTTTTGGACCTTTACTAAAATATATTTCATTAAAACTAATAATAAAATCTTTATAGCTAATTTAATCAAAATATCTTTGATATATTTTCATTTTAAATATAAATACATATTAAAAATTTTAACAAATCTGTTGAAAAAAGATTTTATCAAGATCCTAACATTCAAAAAGTTATGTAAATATTACTAATTAAGTAATTTCGAATTACTAATGAAATTAACTATAAATTAATATATAAAATAAAAATTATTCTTTTCATCTATCTTATAATCATAATCTACATATTAAAAAATATTATATTAAATTAAATATTAAAAAAATATATTAAATTGATCTATATAATAAAAAATATTAATGTTAAAAATATGTAATACATTGGCATAACGGGTTAACATTAGTAATAATATAACACATGTATAAAGTTAACATATTAAACTCTTATATATATAAAAATATATTATCTAAATAAACATCAAACAAATTCTAAACAGTAGTGCAACCTTAAAAACCGGATCAAAATTTAGTATAAATTAAATATAAAATAATTTTAATTATATTTTCCATACATATATTATTTTATTTAATAATCAAATTTAAATTCAATAAGATCAATTTATAATAAGAAATGATTGAAACAACTGATATTAACATGTAAACTATAAAATTATTGTGTTTATAATATATATATATATATATATATATATATATATTTAAATATATTATTAACGTCACTAATGATGTAAAATAAATATCTATAAAAAATTAAAATAAAACCCGCGCGGTTGCGCGGATCGAAATCTAGTAATTTTATTATAATAATAGATTTTACATCATGATGAGGATTGAACGTTAATAATTCATATTATAATAATCAATCCTAGCATAATGGAAAAGAAGGCTGTTTTGAAAGATTCTGAGTAAAGTAAAGAAAGTGATTTTGCACTCTAATATATATTAAGAGTTAACATATATGTTAATTAAGTGCAGATTCAAGTTAGCCCTTTGTAAAAAAAAAGGTGTGTAGATTCAAGTTAGTAAGTTTTTCTTTTGTGGCAGTGAGCTTGCTTTCTCCACCCCCTTCTAAAATGAATTTGTTAAACCCTACGTACTTGTTATAAGCAAATCAATAAACTTAAATATATGACGATTATATTTATATTTATATAGATAACAGACTGGCTTCTTATAGAAACTGTCGAATACTTTAATCTGCTAAACGTACAAAAGCATAAAGAGACATATTCGCTTTTTTTTTTGTGTGTGCTTAGATATATACCCACGTTGGGAAAACTGTTTACATGTAGTGACATCAATTCTTGACTCAAATTGTCAATCGAGCACTTTATGTCAAAATTTAAAGTTTGCTTACTTTGTTGGCAATGCTATTCTATGCAGATGCTACTCATTATAAATATCTTTCGAATTGCTGATTGAATGAAATAACTAACATGATCTCACCTAATTACACAATACTAATCATATTTGATTATGTATGAATATTCTGAATGGTATGAATACCAGATGTTACTTTTTATAAAAGAGAAGACGCCCCAATGTTCTGCATATTTCATAAATGAATTTAGGTTGCGGTCTGAATACCTGATTATGAAAATAATAGCACTAATCTTAAGTCTAATTAATAAACAGAATTACGCAACAACAAAATTTAAAAATGAGGCGAGGACCTATCCGTCTGCATGAGCAACACTTGTCTGTCCAGAAGAAGCCAATGGCCATGATACTGTAATAAGCCACACAGGCTCTCACTGAGAAACTTCAGCTTTTTAGCCTTTGAAGCTTTTATAAACACAAAACCCTAAAAGGATACACTGCCCACTTTCGTATTCATTGTGCTACAAAACCACCTTAATAAAATTATATTTTGTGGTAGTTGCTACAATAGTTCCAAACTATTGGCAATTTAAATTACATAATTTTATTTTTTTGCTAAAATTTGTAATTTAAATTATATTGTTTTGGAATTCAAAAAGGAAAAATCTGGGTCCACATAATTAGGTGGTGTTAAATTTGTAATAAAATAATGTGAATTTTTCTGCAGCCGTCATTTCTTTCTCATTTTAATTGTGTGTAAGTCTCCCCAATTCTCTACAATATTATAAGTTTATAGCTCTTCAACATCTTACAAATATTCTCAGAGTGAGTGAGAAAGAGAGATGGGCCATCACTCGTGCTGCAACAAGCAAAAGGTGAAGAGAGGGCTTTGGTCACCGGAAGAAGACGAAAAGCTCATCAACCACATCAACACATATGGCCATGGATGCTGGAGCTCTGTTCCCAAACATGCAGGCATATATATATATATATATGAGTTTTATTTCTTGAATTATCTATTGATAAAGTCTGTATTAAAGGTTTTGATCTATTTGTTGTTTTGTGTGTGTAATTATTTAGGTTTGCAGAGATGTGGGAAGAGTTGTAGATTAAGATGGATAAATTATTTAAGACCTGATCTTAAACGTGGAAGCTTCTCTTCTCAAGAAACTTCTCTTATCATTGAGCTTCATAGCCTTCTTGGCAACAGGTAACACTACATCTGTATGTGATATTATTAATTTTTTTATGTGCACTATATATGTGATATTATCCCCTATATATTAATTCTGGAGCATTACAACTTTAAAGTGTAGCCACGTGTCATCACCAGAATGACTTTCAGAATCCTTAGGAAAAAGTTGGTCCATCTAAATATAGATTATACTTTTATTAAATTAACATGCATATTGATTAGTAGTGCATAAAAATATACTTTACATTCTTTCCTTAAATAAAAGCTACGGAATTACCTAATATGATTAGCATATATGTGACAATTAATGTTTTGAATAATATAGATTTGATAATATTTTTTGTATCCTTCATCATTTTTGTTTAATTTATTTTATTAAAAATATTAAACAATCAAATTAATTATGTAATAAAAAATCTAGATTTTTTTTCTTATATGTTATATTTTGAATTTTTTAAAACGACTATAAATTATTAAAACCTTTAAAATCTTTGCAATGAAAATTTTCTGAGAACAATGAAAATATAGAAAAAGATACAAAACTAACTGATGCATAATTCCAAAACTATTAGTACTTTTCCATAATTAATGTTTTGTTATAAAAAGATACAAATAATCATATGAATATAAAGTTTCATTTAACAGATATTCAGATTAAATTTATATACATATGTACTTTAATATTGTTTAAATCAAACTATATATCATATATGTTAATTATATACTTAGATGGAATATTACAACATATCTTGGTAGCCACGTTTGATTACAACATATTTCGATAGTCACATGTCATTACAACATATTAATATACGATCTGATAACAATTTATGTATTTTCCATCATTTTTTTCAATTTTATATTCTTAAAATAAATTTAACAATCACATAAGTATTTAATAAGAAATAAGATTTTTACTTGTATGCTATATTTTGAGTTTGTTTAATATAAATTACTAATACTTCTAAAAATCTACGTTGAATTTTTTTTATCAATGCTTTAACTTTTTTATTGTAACAAGATACAAATAATCATAAAATCATATAAATATTAAATCTCATTTAATATATATTCAAATTATATATATATATATAGTTGGTCTTTCAAAATATAAATTATACTTTTATTAAATTAACATGCATATTGATTAGTAGTCGATAAAAGGATATTTTACATTCTTTTCTTAAATAATAGCTACGGAATTATCTAATATGATTAACATATATGTGACAATTAATGTTTTGCATAATAAATATTTCTTAATATTTTTTATATCCTTCATCAATTTTGTTTAATTTATGTTATTAAAAATATTAAACATCATATTAACCATGTAATAAAAATCTAGATTTTTTTATTATATATTATATTTTGAATTTTTCAAAACGACTATAAATTATTAAAACAGTTAAAATCCTTACAATGAAAATTTTATGAGAACAATAGAAATATGGAAAAAGATACAAAAATAATTGATGCATAATTCCAAAAGTATTAGTACTTTTTCCATAATTAATGTTTTGTTATAGAAATATACAAGTAATCATAAAATCATATGAATATGAAGTTTTATTTAATATATATATATTCAGATTAAATAATATATATATGTATTTTAATATTGTTTAAATTAAAATATATATCATATAAAATACATATATATTAATTATATACTTATATGGAACATTACAACATATCTTGGTAGCCACGTTTGATTACAACATATTTCGATAGCCACATGTTATTACAACATATTAATATACGATCTGATAACAATTTATATATCTTCCATCATTTTTTCAATTTTACATTTTTAAAAGAAATTTAACAATCACATAAGTATGTAATAAAAATTTTTTTTTTACTTATATGCTATATTTTGAGTTTGTTTAATATAAATTATCAAGACTGCTAAAAATCTATGTTGAAATTTTCTGATTAATGGTTTAATTTTTTTATTGTAACAAGATACAAATGATCAAAAAATCATATAAATATTAAATCTTATTTAGTATATATATTCAAATTATATATATATATATATATATATATATATATATATTTATTTATTTCAATATCATTTAAATTAATATATATATCATATTAAAAATACATAAAATGTTAATTTCAAAATTTAAATTGAGTTGGAAGCCCGGTAAATAAATATTCATATTAGTAAAAATATTATTTTTGTTATAGCAAATATAAAAATGTTAATAAAATCATATGAGTACCAAATTTCAATAAATAAATATTCATATTATATAATATATATCTATGTCAATATCATTTAATTTTATAAGTAAATGATTTATTTTGATTTTTATCAACTCAATTATTCAATATATTTATTATTGTATAATATGTAAATTAACAAAAATAAATAATAAGTTTATAAATAATTTGTATACATAATTAATGTTTATTCGGCGCAAGCACGTATCTCTAATGTTATTTAATCATATCATTTTAAAATTACGATTCTTCATATCGAAGTGAGATGGTGAACTATAACAATTAGATAATATTATTGAAGCTCAATGTAAATTATATAGGTTTAAAAAATATCAACAAACATGACCTTATAATCAACTTTATATTGACGGTCCATGATCATATGTTTGGAGACTTATGACATAGTTTGGACGATAAAAGTTGATATTTAATAGTTATTAATATATACGTTTCACCCCGCGCATGTGCGCGGGTAATCACCTAGTTATATACTAAACTGAAATTTCATCAAAAGTGAATTACTTTTTGTACTCGTATTTTACTTTTATGTAATGGATTTTTGGCAGATGGGCTCAGATTGCTAAACATCTACCTGGAAGAACAGATAACGAGGTCAAGAATTTATGGAACTCAAGCATAAAAAAGAAGCTCATGTCTCACCATCATCATGGTCATCATCATATCTCCTCAATGGCGAGTTTGCTCACTAACCTTCCTTATCACAACGGATTCAACGCTACTAATGGCGACGATGAAGGTTCAAGATTCATGGCAAATATCATCACAAACACTAGCCCTAATTTCATCACTCCAAGTCACCTCTCTCTTCTTTCTTCTCAAGTTTCCAACCACTACCTCTACAAAAATCTTGACATTTTGTCAGCCACACCAATCATAAACAGGCATCATCATCATGATAATGATTCCCAATGGCCATCACTACCAGATCTCCCAGCGAGTAACATTTCAACTTTTCATGAAACCCTTCAAGATTACGGTGATGGTAATGAATTCAACGTGTTAGTAACACCATACACCGATGGTGGTGATCCTTCTCGAAGCATTCCATTGGTGGCCACAAAGTTATTATGTGAACAAGTTCTTGAAGGCAAAGTATTATCCTCCTCGCCAATTTCACAAGACCACGGCCTTCTCATCCCCCAACACGTACAACTTGCAAATGCCTGGTGACCATCACAATCGAGTGAGCTCATACATCAATCACATGCACATAACATCATCATCATCCTCACTTTCGCCAATCAGTCATCATTTAAGCAAACCCTACTCCAACATGGGATTCCTAGACATGAGTACGTAATAAATACCAATATAGAGTCTACATACATTTTTTAATCTATACATAAATAATCAGCCACATGTGTTCAAATGTCCTTTTTCCATATGTATTTTATACTACATAGTTGAAGAATATGTGATTGTTCTTTTTTTTTTTTTTTTTTTTTTTTTTAAGAATATGTGATTGTTACATTACTACTTTTATAAATCTTGAATTGCATTTGTTTAAGGGGGGAAGCATAAATGGTTAGTTCTTCTACGGTTATTTTTTGTTTTGTTTGAAACATCTTCAGGTTATAGTCGTACCTCTGAGATAGTTTTGAAAAAGTTAGTCCAACGTTAAACACAATTAATACAAACACACATATGGATGTAAGCGAGCACTAAGCACGTATGTGGAGGATGTACGATCTCTCTCTGGTCATCTACGTATATATGGTCAGTTTTGTTTTAGCCTCTCTATTGGAGATTATTGTCTTCATCTTTGAGTTTTGTCGCCTCAGGTCAAGATGTGGGCTGTCGTAATTCAATGCAACTTTTCATGTACAATGTATCACTGGTCAACTGTGAGATTCTCTTTCTGGTCATTTAAAAATATTATTTATTGTGAAAAAATCAACTATAACCCTTAAACATTTGTTAGTTAGTAAAGCAGTGATAATTTGTCAGCATATGCAGGAAAATATTCCTTAATAATAAACATTAAAAAGGAGTTAAGGTTGTTGACGAAAAAGAAGACGCTGAGATCTTTAAAAATTATAACTCGTTTCCAAGATTCAACAAAACATAAAAAAAAATGGATAATAATACATCCAAGTTATTTATGAGATAGAAGTTTCAGATTTTTTCTAGCCTGAAAGAAGAGACACTTAACCGGCCTATTTGGTAACCGGAGATTCAGAGAGATTCTAGGCCGTGACTCTGTGACGCCCTTTTGCTATTCTCCGAGCAATGACTCTCCGTCCACCTTTGGTTGCTTTGCTGTTCACATTAAACATTCAGTAGTCGAGTAAGTAAACAGAAATCACTCAAAACACTATGTACAAACGTAGACTTTTCTTCTTACTTTCTACCACTGCTAAACAACACATCCCTCTAATGACTACATTTAGGGACTAGAGGTTTGATTACTACATTTTGCTGAGGAATAGAAGTAAGACTCTATTCTTGAAGTTCAATCCGAAGATACATACCGAGCAAAGAATCCATGGTTACGTTTGCGCCTGATGGTGCTAGGTTGGAATGTCCTCTTGGGAAATAAAAGCAATGGCTCACTTGAAGGATCCACTACACCACCAAGAACAAAGATATCACGTAGATCACAGCAAAGTGTGCAACTTTGCAAAGTACAAACAAACAAAATAGACTGAAAGCTCAAACATTTGTTAGTTTCATCGACACACGCACAACTCAAGCACAGAACATAGCCAGATTCTTGACCCTCCTACATGCACTTTAAAGCTCTCCATGACCCAAACTCAAAAACCCAGAACACCATACCATAACCTAGTACTTCCACTAGCATCAAACAGGCAATAACAAGACTAAACCCACCTAAAGTTTAACACTTTCAATCTTATTTTTATTGGGTAAACCTAAAGTTTAATACTTTCAATCTTGTTTCTATTGGGTAAGCACATAACAAACAAACAAAAAGTCTCTGATTCCCACAAGGATCAAATTACCAATTCTAGCTACTGAGTACAGATGCACTCAAATGAAGGTAAAAGAGAGACAAGTACCTTCTGGTAAGAAGAACTCGAGTGAAGGAAGACCAGAGGGGTGGAGAAACCCACGTTCCGTTAGCTCCTTAAGCGTAACAGTGTCGTTAGGACGCGAATGGAGCGAGCTCTGTAGATTCAAAAACGACGGGGGAAAATACGGCGGAAGTTCTGTTCCCTGAGGAGCTATCTGCTGAATCTCTCTGAGATTGTTCTGTACGAGATTCGTCGTCGGCTTCGAGAGAAACCGATTCATCAGCAAAGCTCCTGATCTGATTAGGGTTTTGGCCGCCATTTCTTCTCCGAGATTGAGATTGCGAGCTCTCTCTCTCTCTCTTTGAAAATGTACGAGAAAGACGAAATATAAATGGGCTTTAGGGAGAAGGCCCAATTAGTAAGTAAATAGACCGATCCAAACGGTGTCGTTCTGTAACAGACCAAGGCTCAATAATAATTTCTCTGAAACTGCCAATGCCAAGTTCCTTCCAACGGTCATGAACCTTCTTAAGAAACTCGTGGAAGAAGGACAAGTTCCATCTACAAATACTAACCAAGCTTCGATGAACTCTTCAGCTCAATCTGAGGTTACAACCAGGGCCGGGCCTGACTTTTCTAAGGTCAGAAGCAGTAAAAAAAATTGGCCCCAAAAAATAATATAAAGCTGGTTCAAACCTGTGATCTTGACAAATAAAATAGCCTACTACACCACTAAACCAACAATGATTCTTATCAAATTGGCCCCTAAATTCATTATACATATATTGGCCCCAAGCTCATGCTTGACAAGCTTGTGGTCAAGCCCGGCCCTGGTTACAACCAATGGAGAAAGCAGCAGCAGCAGCTCTAGTTCGTCTCCATTGAAACCGGTTCCTATTGACACAAGTTCATAGAACAAAGAACTAGACATGCTAAAGCTATTTGTCCGAGCCCACGAATCTAGATACTTAATATCTTTTTACCCAACACAAAAGGGTAGCTCTCTCATTTTTTGTGTTGTTCAGAGGGATTTCACCGAGAGCCATACGTTTTATGTCTCCCATAGCATTGGTTACCACTTGCAGGTGCCAAAACCGTCTTGTATGTTTGTAGACAAATAATCTATTGCAGACTAAAAAAAAAACTGATGATTTGTTTGCGAGTTATGTGGTGATGTGGTTTTATTGTATCTGATAAAGATTGTTCCATGAAGAAAAACCGGTTCTTTTGGTTATATGTGAAATTCAGTTTGGTTTGTTGATAGAAGAGAATCTCAGTTCCTATGGTAACGCGACTAATAGTGTGTGTCTAAGGTAAGTAAGGTGAGAGTAGTAATAGTGTCTTTATGAACATCTCAAAAACGCAAACCTCATCGTACTCTGAATTTCTGTCTGGTTTTGTATTCTGGGGTGTTAATAGTGTCTCGACGATTGTTTTTAGCCTTACAAAGTTTGTAGTATACAAATCTTGAGTTTTCAAACAAGAGACACTCCTAAACGTTTTATTATCCAAAACCTCGAAACCTCTGTTTCAGGCAGAGGCTAACGTCACGACGGTTTTAATCTAACAAAAGGTATAGGGTTAATCTTTCCGACCATCAGAACTGCAGCGACAATGTCGGATTGTTAAGTAAATATTCAACCAAAATTAAAACAACAATGAACTAGTGCAGAATCTCGACATGCTGTAAAACCGTGTTTGAAAATATAGGGTTCCAAATTCCAAAAAAAAAAAAAAAAAACTGGAGACTTTCTCTTTCGCCCAGATCCAGAACCTCTGCTACGGTTACGGAGAATAGAACCCTAAGAAACGAACGCAGGAAACCCAGAAGAACAGATGAAGAACATGAAATCGATTTAGAAAAAAGAGTCAAAAAAAATTTGGACCATTTCTCGATTTGTGCGTGTCATCCTTGCGCAGGGGCCATGCTAATCTTCTCTGTATCGTTCCAATTTTATCGGATGTCCCCGAAGGGACAATCACTTTCGTGACTCCATCGCGATATAAACGTAGCTTCGTTTCTTCGCCTGAGCGATGTGGGACTGTAGAAATTCTTTGAAAGCTTTAATGGGCCTGCTTATAAAATGAGGCCACATTCTTACTGGGCTTATTGCATTTGTTTTTGTCAACGTGCTCATTACATTATTATCATACCTTTCTTTTATTATAAACGCTCATTACATACATTATTGGGCTTGTTCAAGAAAAAAAAAAAAAACATTATTCAGTGTTATTTGCAGGTGTGTTATCGAGTGTTCTGAGAAGGCTATATGCATTCTTGTGCTTGCAACTCTGAGAAGCGTCATATGATTTTGATTGTTTTAGGACGCCATAATTATTTGATCAGTGGCTAGCTGGTGCATAATACTTATCAGGTTTATGTTTTTTTTTTTGTTTTCTTACTAAAGGTTATCTTATATTCAATGAGCTTGAATTGTTTTAGGTTGCACAAGGCTAAAACAAGGTCAAACATGTTCTTCTTGACTCTTACGCTATGTACAAAATCGCAAACACACGTTTATCTCTTTACCTCAGATTCTATTTGTTTCAGTGTAAATGGGACTTTCTTTTTAGATTCTTCATATATATGAGCCTATGTTTATTTTTTGACGATCTTTATACACATGAGATATTAAAATAAATTTATGTTTATGTTTTCTCGACTGAATTTTTATTCCAATAAATTCTTGTGTGACATATATCTTTAAAATTTCCATGTCTCTTTCACATCTAATCCTATAACAAATTTAACCAAATGAGATACAAAAAAAAAAAGTAAAGTGGAAAAAAAAAATCTATGATGGGATGAGGATTTGTTAGCCCTATATAAATGAATTATTAAATCAAGAAAAAAGAAAAAGCTAAGAAGAAACAATGAATTGTGCAGAAGGCAAGTCTAGTTTACTGTCTTCAACGAAGCCATCATGATGCTGATCGAACTCGTTAGAAACCTCCTCTACAGGCTTAACGTCCTCACATTCATCAATGAAGCCACCCTTCATATTCACTGTCGTTGATGAATCTTGAAGTTGAAGACACCACATGTCTTCTTGTAACCCATTAAAGTTTCCAGAAGAACAATATTGCTGCTGTTGTTGTTGCTGTTGATTTGGTTCTTGGACATGATGAAGAGGGTAGTTGTAAGGAACCAAGTTGTTGTTGTTTAGATCACAAGAACTTGAGAGATCCTCAGGTTCTTGAATCTGTATATGCGGTTCTTGATAATGATGATTATGAGCACGGTCACGGAACACAGCCAGTTGCTGAAGAACCATGTCCAATTCGTTTTTACTATATTCAATCTCATACTGAAGCTTTCTTATGATGCTATAGCAACCTTCAATGGGATCATTAGCACGAGCATCAGACTGAAACATGATTGTATGCATAGCAGCGTCTTTCTCAGGAGGGCTAAGGTCTTTGATGATCTTGGTGATGTTGCTGACACCAAAGAGCTTATGCGCGTTGAGGAACTGGCGATGACGGTCGTGAGGGAAATAAGGAGCGAGAAGACAATCAGGAGCGCATTTCCTACGTTGGTATTTGCATGCAGCGCATGCTTGGTTTGTGGTGTTGGTACTGCTTGAAGGTTTTAATGGTGTTGGTTTGTGGTGTAAAGGGAAGATGGGAGATGGTTTGTTTGAGGGCATTGTTTTGTTTGATGGGTTTGGCGAGTTTTGGTTCCTTAGATTTCTCCTGGTGGGAAGGGAATGGAGAGAAATGTGGGAGGAGAGACAAGCTGATATAAGACAAGAGACAATGAGACAAGAAAGAGAAAGAGAAAGAGAAAGAGATTTTGACCAATTCAAAGTCATGGGGGCTAGTGTTTATATTTAGAAAGTGATAGAAGTGTGAAAATAGGGTCATGTCCTAAATGGCGAAAAATAGAAAAGAGTACTGGAATTTACTAAAAATTAGCTATGTTTAGGTTATGAAACTATGATGTGTATGGATGTAATAAGAAGAAGAAGATAAAGTATATGGTTAGATGAGCTTGCGTTACCAGCTTTTATAACCTGTTTTTTTTTTTTTTTTTTCTTCATCTGCAAGCAAATTTTCTCTGCTCTAAAACATCATCAACATGTTATGTGATTCAAAGATATAACCAGAAAGTTAACAAGAAGTTTAGGTTTACGGTTAAGCTTCCATTTACAGCCTAGATTCAAAACAAACTAACATGCTTGTGGTTCATGATGGTGTTAGACATGGAAACCTAAAGGAAAACAACTAACCATTGTCAATAGCTTTCTTCTTCTTGGCTTCTTTGACTTAGGATGTGAGACAAACTCCATATTGTTGAAGAAACTGAAGCAGATAAACAAATAACTATACAAGTTGTTCAAAACGGCAACAAGCGAAATACAATTTCTTAACGTTTATAGATGCTTCAAATGCTCAAGACAGATGATGAATATAAACTTGAAACACAATGCTATTTGTTTAACTAAATAGAGAATGAAAAATGTAACAATGGCTGAAGGTTGATATTCCAATAACGCTTTCAATTTCCATGAGAACATTGAAGAGACAAAGACATGCGCATTAGTAGATCTCTTGAGCTGTCTCTCATCAATTAAAAGAAGATCGAACACCGAGACCAAAAGCATCTGCAAATTCGCACGCATTGGCTAGTCATCTAAGCACTTTCTACGCACTCTCCGTCGCTTCAACGCTGAGATGAAAGTTTGTTTTGCCCACGGAAATGTTGAGGCGCATTACATTGAGGGCATTAAGCAATATTTCGCATTCAACAACCTCCGCAAAGAAATAAAACATCTTGAGATTTCAGCAAAGAATCATTATGCAAAAGGTAATTACCTCTTTGCTATCCTTGAATTGTTAAATGAGATCATGTTGAAGGTATGAAATTAATCCGTTCAATTATCAATTATGGAGATCTATTAATTTCATACTTTCAACATGATTTTCTGTAACCAGTTTAAGGATAGCAAGGAGATAATTACTTTCTGCATAATGATCATTTGCTGAAATTTCAAAATACTTTTTTTTTAGCGGAGGTTGTTGAATGCGATGTACTGCTTAATGCCCTCAATGTAATGCGCCTCAGCATTTCTGTGGGCAAGGCAAGCTTTCATCTCAGCTTTGAAGCGACGAAAAATGCGTAGAAGATGCTTAGAAAGCTAGCGAATACGTGCGAATTTGCAGATGCTTCTGGTCTCGGTGTTTGATAGCTTCATGCGCTCATCTTCTAGACATATGCGCACGTCCGCCAGCGAATACTCCCCTGCATGTCTCATCTTTGCCATGTAGGCTGCACGGCGTTTTAACATCGCAGGGTCATAGCGAGTTGTTTTCGTCAGTGGAATCATAACTGAAAGTTTCTGTGTTATATAAGTTTGATGATGATCGTAAAAAAGAACGTATATATATAGTGATGGAGGTCTTCCGTTTATTATTAGAGTAGGCATACCTTTTGATATTCTAGGTGTGTAAATAGTATTAATGGTTTGTTTTGAGGAATTAAAGTGTCTTGTGAGCATGCCTTACGTTTATTTTGTGCTTAAGATCTGATATTTTTTGGCTTTGAGGAATTAAAGTGCCTTAAGATCTGATCTCTGATATTTTTGATCTCTGATATTTTTTGAGGAATTAAAGTATCTTGTGAGCATCTTCATCACAAATGAGTCATAATTAATTAGTCACCTATAGTTTTCCTATAAACCATACTTACGAAACTGTAACTATTAAAGAGCAACAAAACTTACGCAAATAAAATTACCCAATGTAAACTTATCGGTAATATAATTATATACATCTTAATCACGCCCTTAGTGACACAAAAAGTTAGAGAAACCCAAATAACCCGAAATATTCTATAATCCTGTTAGGATCGGGCCGGACTCAAATATTTATGAGTATAGGAAATTTGGATGGGCCGTACCCGGATAGCCCGATTGACATCTCTACATGAGACACAAAACGTGATTTAGTAAGCAGAAGTGTTAAACGACGCCGGAAGGAAGATTCTGTTATGTAGTAAACGATGTCGTTTGAATGTTAACAAACTCAATGGCTTTTGTCGGAGAGAAGAAGAGAAACTTGTCGCTGCCTGAGAAATCGATTTCAATCAAATCCCCGACAACACCAACAACAGAGAAGACAACGAACGGTAAGTCTTCCGACAAAACTCTGTATCCTTAAAAATTTCTCAGCTTGTATCAATCTATTAGATTCTCAAGTCGTAATCTTTCTTTTGATCCGAGGACTCCGTAGTATTATATCATCTGGTTAGTGTCCCTAAGATTCATACATCGGCGTTGTTATCTCCATTTGCTTTTTGTTTCGTATATGAATCTTCGATTGTATTGTGCTACTCGTAGATACATTGAGCCGATTCACAGATTCTCAGGTCGATAAACAACAATGGATGGACATTGTTGATTGTAGTGAAATTACATAAAGGTCCGGACTTTCGATGCAGTTTTGGTACAGAGGAACCATGTGTCTGTATTGAATGTTGATTTGATTTGAAAAACTTGTAATTGTTTGCTCGCGTATTCTTCTCAATGACAATGCTGTAATCTTCCATGAGAATGCATTGAAAACTCTTTGACATGACTTTGAGAGTTGCGTGTGGTTTCTAAAAATGTTATGTTTGATAATATGAATCATTCTATCTCTCAGTGACATGTATTGGTAGGTAATCATTTTGTTATATAGATGCTAGTTCTCTTCTAGTGATTAGTACAGCTTTTTAGTAAGTTAAATAAACCTTTTTTCTTGATTATAGCTTTTGTCGGTTTGCAAGTTTCGTTTTTTCTGAAGAAGTTTTATATATGTGTGTGAAAATGGGCAGGGTTAAGCAAAAATGGTGGTGAAACCCACGGTAGCTTTAAGAGGTATCCTGGTAGGTGGAGTGGCGATATTCGCCAAAGTTGCAGGCGCAATGAAGGCAGCTGGGGGTGTTAAGCTTGGTGCAGCGGCTACAGCCATGACCGTGGCTGCAACCGCTGCTGTGAGTGGATCTAAGCAAGATCAAAAGGATGATGCCTCCAAGAAGACGCCACCTTCTAAATGAATAATGTTACCCCATCTATGTAATTTTTCCTCAAAACCAAATCAATAAGAAAGGAGAAAACTTCATACTAGTTTTTTGAAGTATACTTTCTTCTGCAGAATATTGTTATTGTGTTGAATATTTTTACGAGTCTCTACAACTTCTTACAAGCATTATTGTATAACATAAGGATTTGTAGAAGTTATTCTTTGACAAGCTCTTGCCCATAAAAAATAAAATCTTTGACACGCAAAAAAAAAACAAATAAGAAAATAATGATTGTGGGATCACTTCATTAAAATCAGACAAAAAGCAAACCTTACAAATGCAAAGCACATCATGACATTGGCAAATTCATGGGTCCTGTATTTGACATCTTTTTCATCAATAGTGTTTTTTACTTTTAACTGTACAGTAACAAAATAAAATAAAAAGATCTGGTCTCTTCTGGTATATGACCATCTTGCAAAAATTCCTGAAAATGAATTCAGCAGGTGTCACCATTCGTTTTTTGTAGAGTGGTTATATGAATACAACTCTTCGTAACCAACCATTTGTGATAATAGGCTAATTATAAACTCTATATAACTATCTAATCACTCTTGTTGAACCTGAAGTATCGTTAGATTCTTCTCGCTAATTATAACCCTCTCTTTTTTCTATCATGGAACGATCTTGTCTTGTTGTAAATTATGTCACTGAAATCAAGTTATAGCTCTCCCCAATATATATATATATATATATATATATATGACAAAATGCATAATGTTATTTAGCTAGAAAAATGTGAAAGTTCTTGAAAAACATATGTCACATCCGCCTCGTTGAAAAACAAGAAGACATCTTTATTTATTTCAATCATTTTCCAGACTTTATTGCATGTGAAAATATTATTCTTTAGCGAAACCACACAAAATAGAAAAACAAAGGCTATATTTATTCACGGTCTCCTACGGTGGGGTTATTAACTTAAATTGACTCTTTTTTTGATTTTTTCTTTTTCAAAATTTTTTGTTGGTAAGAGACGACTCTTAAGTCTCTTATTTAAGAGACGTCTCTTAAGTTTTCTTAGTTAAGAGTTAAGAAACGGTTCTTAAAAAAAGTTAAGAACACCTGCTAATATATTTAACGTGTAGCCAGATAAATTTGAAGTATGATCAAATAGGAGCACGATAATGAATTTTTCTATTTCATTTTGTTGAAATGAATTTACCATAATCCTGGGACAGTTTTATAAGAAGTTAAAAAATTTCAGTTAGCAATAATAATTTAACTAAGAAATAGCTGTGAGTGCGAAGTGCGAAGTGCGAAGTGCAAACTAACTTAATCATCAATTTAATGAACATTTTAATGTGTAACAAATAATAGCTTATTATAAAGTTGTGGCCATGTGTGGCATGTAGTGATGTACATAAGTTTCATACAAGCCACCTAGCAAAACTTGCTGCGTCACTATCTTTTGTTGGATCCCACTTGTGTGCCTGCATGAGATGATATCTAATAAGAAAAGAAAATATGATAGGTAGAGATTGAAACACTTATATATATAGATTCAAAATGAAACAATTATATAGATTGAAACATTTTTATATATAGTTTTTCCTCAAAATAAAAAGATACATTTAAAATTTTGAAAAGGTTTATAAGCAAAAGATGAGCTACCTTAGATCGAATCCAATGCATATCCTCCTCTTTACTTTATGCTTTTCATGTGCCACATTTCATAAGTAATTTCTTATATATCAGTCTCTCTTCTCTTTACTTTTCATTTCTCGTTTAGGTTTCAGTTACCTAATCATTTTGCAAATGATCGTAAATAAAAATACAGCCAAAAAAGACGCTACTCTAAAAGAAACACTTGACATTCTCAATCATGAGTTGACCAATAGTCGTCGAGTTTTTTTTAGTCTCGTATAGACGAAAAAAAACAGAAGCAAAATAGATGCATACGTGACAATTATAGTTAAATATTTATGTATAATCTTGCACCATTTAATTTTGATTCTCGGTTTGTGAACATTCAGCATATAAATTTATAAAACGAAGAACAAAATAAGATGGAAAAAAAGATTATAGGAATATAAAACTAAATATGTATCTTAATATTATAATTTTTGATAGGTTCATTATATAAGTAAATAGACTAATTGACTAACCCTGCCAAGGCTTTGGATGATGCTGATCGGAAGCAGCGTCACTGATGCAATTCCCTAGACCGGCAAAACTTAGAATCTCGTTATGAGACATTAACGGTCTTAGCCCCAAGAAATCTCTCGTCAAACCCTCTCTTCCTCCACCGCCTTCACCGCTTTTATTCTTGTCGGATCCTGCGGTTGTAGTGTCAGCGTTTGTCCTCAAGAACCCGTCCAACGTGTCCTCGAAGGCTTCTTCTCCACCGTGATGGTCAAACCCCGAGGCGTTGTAGTCTTGAAACAACAGTTGATTGTTGTTGTTTGAGTTGTTGTATCCAGATGGTGAAGTCATCATCGCCGCCATTGTCGTGGTGAGGTTGTTGTGATGGGCTGAGTCGGTGGTTGGTGGCAAAGGAGGTGTTCTTGTGGAACACATTTGTGCTGCTTTTTGGAGTAATGCGGTGGCTGACATAGCCGGAGAGGCTGCATGAGTAAACAACCCTACTCCTCCACCACCATTGCTAGGGTTAGGGTTTGAAGATGTGAGATCTTGCGGCTGAGGAGCAAGCCAAGGAGGGATGCCATGGTGGTGGTAGTTAATGATTTGATCATTAGTTTGTTGTTGCTCTACCTTCATGGGAAATGCATGGAGATGGTTGCTACTATTGTTACTATTATTAGTACCATTAGTGTTGGTTTCGAAGTGAAGACTATTGATGAAGTTGTGGGAAGAGGAAGATGGGGAAGAGATGGTGATGTTTGTTTGTGCTTGATGATGATGATGATGAGAAGAAGATTGGTGAATCATAAGAGGGTTTGGTTGATGATTCTGGTTTTGTGGTGTTACTACTTCCCTTGCAGTCTCTTCTGCTAGTGCTTCACAAAATGCTCTATGAGTTATGTAACTATCCCTCCTGTTTATTTACCAAACAACAAGCCATAAAATGATTAATAACAATGTTAACAGTCAATACAAAGTAATAATGTACACGTTGAGAGAAGCTATGAAAGTTATGTGGTCCAGCTATAGCATGTGGCAATCACATATATGTATTGTAAGATTAATGAAGATAAATGCAAGAAAAAGGAGAAAAACATGATAGTTATTTAAGAGAAAAAATGGAAGAAAAGTACCCTGAACTAGTTTCATATTTATAAATGAAGATTCTTTTGAGCTACCATTCTATTGTCCTCTTTCAAATTAAATGAAATTACTCATATCAAAACAGAATACTTTGTACCATGTGTCCCTCCAGTTCTTACACCACCATACCATATCCCAAATTCAAAACCAGTACTAATTGTAATTACTAAGTATTCTAAAATAATTTACTAAACAAGAAATAAAATTAAATGGAGTATATTTACCTAGAAAAGAGAGTGCCACAGTCACATCTGTATTCCTTGGTGCCACAAGTCTTAGAATGAGCCTTGCAATCTGATTGAACAGCATATTTCTTTGAACATTTGTCACATTTCCACTTCTTCTCTCCATGCTTTCTGCAGAAATGCTTCTTGATTCCGGTTAAGTCACCGAGAGCTCGAGATGGGTCATGGTGGACGCAGCTTGTCTCTGGACAAACATACACTTTCTTCCTTATCACTTCTTTGTTGGATCGTTGTTTCAGCTTCCATGGCAGATTGTGACCTCTCCTGTGAAGCTGCAAGTTCTGGTCTCTTTGGAATCCTTTTTTGCATATCTCACACACGAATCTGTTTGTTGCCATTAGTGTTTTTGGTGACAAAGCAATCACTTCTGACTCGGGATCTGCAAATGAAAAAATATTGAAAGTTAAAATTAAACCATCCTCAGTATACATAACTCAAGAAGCAATATTAAAAATGGGTAATTATATTGACGAAAACTATATTTACCACACACAAGAAAATCTGAACGTTATACATGTCTTAAAAATAAAATAAAAAATTACAAAGGAAATACTAAAAATGTAAATTTTCTTTTTGATAATGAGTTTTTTTTTTGTTTAGAATAAAGGTAGTAAAGAGAATATTCTTTTTGGTAGAAGACCCATAATTTTCCAAGAAGATGACTATCAAATTATTGGAATAGTGTACCAGTCCAAAACCAAGTAAAACTTTTTTTTTGAAAATATAAACCAAGAAAAACTTGTGTATTATTTTTCTTTCTTTTTAACCATTCTTTTCAGACGGACCTGGATTCCCTGGTTGGTTTCTCCTCTTCTTTTGAGGCTGAGGTTCCGGAACAAAGAACTGTTGTTGTTCTTCTTGTTCTTGCTCTTGTTGATGGAAGAAACTAGAACCACTTGCTTCAGTTCTGTTTCCTGAAGAGACACTTGCCTGATCCCCAGAAGATGTTAGATTCGACATATTCTCCTCTTGTTGTTGTACTTGATGATGAAGCAACATGTCTTTAGAATACCTTGTGAGAAAAAAAATTTAGAAGAAAATATATAAGAAGCAGTAAAAGATAAGAAGCAGACAAGCTCTTTCAGATCTATATCTATAGACATATATAATGATAAAACATGGAGACAAAAAAGAAGATTAAAGAGATACATACAAGAAATGAGTCTCTATAAATAAGCTTAACTTCTTTCTTTGATTTTTGGGTTTGTATAAATATATAAACTTCCTTCTTTGGCTTCAACCCAAGAGACAACCTCTATCCACTTTTCTGCTTCATGTTTGAAACCAACGAGACTTAAGTCTCAATGAAACAAAATAGAAGTAGCAACAAATTACTACACAGAACATGAACAAGAACAAGAACTTGATAAGAAAACAAAAGAAAAAAAATCAATATACCTAGAAGTAGAAAGAGAGATTGCGGACAAGAGAAACTCTTTTATCTCTCTTCGTGTATTTGAAACACCGAAAATTCAAAATATAAAATAAAATTTAGAAAAGAAAAAAAAGAGAACCCTACCGCTAAGAAAAAATGGCATTTTCTGCTTTTTATATTATTTTCCCTTACAAGCGAAGAGCAATCTGTCCTTTCTTTTATCATTACCTGCAAATTTGTTTTCCGTATTATTTTGCAATTTTGTTTTTTTTCGAAAATTTTAACCATTGAAAATATATATATTTTTTTTACTTTTGGTAAAAAGTAGAAACTTTCTTACAAGCACTGTGAAAAGCCTTGCAATTTTATTTTTATACTACATATTTGAATTTATTTACTCCATTATTTTGCTTTGGAATAACAAATTTCATCCAAATTTTAGCAAAAAAAAAATACTACTAACAAATTTGATTATTTTTCTTACTCTTCATGAATCAGAATATTACTAATTTATGTCACACACAGAAAAAGTTTTGTGACACAAATACTTATTTGGTCCACTATAATAATTGCCGACATAAATTAGTGAACTTATATGATATGAGTATATCCTCTATTTATTTAAACGTGAATAGTTTTTAGTTGAGTTTAATTACTTTCACAGCTTTACACTGTCATTTATCGAGTTAAGCTATGATTGAATCATTGATTAATATTTGAGGTTTCAGGATAAAAGGTAACCTTTCTATTGCATCTTCTTTTTCTTTTCGATTTGATGCTTTTCATGTCAATATAAAAAAAAAATCAATGAGAGTGTTCACATTATTCAGTGGATGGATTGCTGAAAATAATTTAAATCGATTAATCATTGTCAGTGCCGCATGCCCTAATTCTTACTTTATGATCCATAACAATTACAGGAACATTATACACAAATATGGGTTTTAATAGATGTTCAAAAAGAATATGGTTTAATATAGTATATCAGAAATACAATTGCTGAAAATTATACACATATGTGGGTTTTAATATAGTATATATTTATACGGTGTGTATGATGCAAAAGTTGAAAGAAAACTAATTCGGAAAACGAATGATAAGAGTAGTGGATTGTTTTCAACACTCTAATTAAAAGGCCGTCTAGCCAACAGAAGTCATGCAAAATATACAAATTTAAATAAATATAAAAGTAGTGATAATAATTTGAAATGACATGATAAGGTGATGAATAATGAAGACCAAAAACAATATCTGATTATCTGTATAAAATATAAATAGTTGACTTGTTTGTCAACTAACTCAGTGTTTCTTTACCTGAAAATCTAATTATATTGCCTATGTAGTTCCAGCTCCTTGATCCACTTTCAAGTACATTATATAAATGTAAAACATAAAAACTTATAAAATTTGAAATAGTTTCAAGTTGATATATTTAGATGAGTCTTATACGTTAATTATATATGGGTGTAGAAGAAATTATATATGGGTCTAGAATAAAATAGTTCAGGGGAGATGCATAACATGTAAACCACAAATACATACTTGATTTTGGTCACTTGTACCATATAAGTTTTTTTTTTTTTAACTGGCTTGCACCATATAAGCTACGTTGAAGTTATATATTGTCATTAACAAATACGTTCTTTATCTAACATAATGTGGAAACCAAAAAAATATTAACTCGAGTCATCTATTGTCATTAACATCTATCCATCTAGAATATATAATACCTCTCTATAATGGAAAAGGCTAACAAATTGGCAGAAATAAATACTAGCTAGTCGCATATAAATCTGATAGTAATGTGCTCTTGTTCATTTATATTATTTCATATGAGGTGCTAGAAATTTTACGACACGTTGGTGGCCGTCATATACATAACCTGCCAAAGGATTTACCTAATTTATTTTCGTAAGCCATAGGTAAATCATACATTTAAAAAGTCATTCGATACCGCAGAAAAAGCATGTCTCATGAACAGATTAACTGATTTTTTAAAAAATATTTAAAAGAAATTTATAAGAATAAAAAAAATGTTTGATCTTTTTGTCTTGTTTTTGTTTTATTCCGCAATTATTTAGCTTTTCTTAACGTGATTTGTCCGATCATCTTCCCAATATGAAACACCAGCTCATCCCACACATCAAAAACTTTACAAGAAACCCATTAAATTTATGTGTAAATCAAATTTGAATATAATCTAATTTTGTTCTTTTGATGATATAGAACACACATAAACAAGATCATATGGTCTAAACTAAATCTTCTTACATAATAAGCATAAGCATATTCACAATGACACATAGGGGAAATTTTAAAAATAATTACATTGAATAATGAACCTTACGTAATATAGAACACAAAAATATACTAATTAACTTACGTCTATTTTCAGTAAACTAGAAGCAAAACAGTAAGGCTGACACTAAAATAAAATACTAGTATAGATGAAACTTGGATAGGCATGTATAAATTATTTTACTCAACTGTCCACAAAATTATGGGTCTATAAAAGGTTATACGTCCCTATCTCCATGTCAGCTATGCATGGCCTAGCTTTAGATTATATAACAAGAATCATATTCTGACACCACACAAATAACCATTTTCTAGATCATTAGAAAACATGCATGTGTTAACAAGTATGCAAGATATTAATGAGTGATTATGATGATACATGACAGATCTGGACGTTCAACTAAAAAACCAAGGCCTGATTGAATTCATTTTCTTACTTGCCTACAAAGTGTAAGTCTGAAATTTGCAAAATAAGAGACGAAGATATATGTAATATTGTTAATTTGCAAAATAAGAGACGGACATATGTGTAATATTGTTAATTATACCATTCAAAGTAAAGATAAAATCGAAAGGTTCGTGAGTTACAGTTTATAGAGTCAATCAGTCACAGCGAGTTCACGAGCGGAGCATATAACAGGAAATAGTAGGGCCCTTTGTTTATGAAAATGATTGAGCTAACACATGGACCCCTATATAACAATCAACTAAATACAATAATGATTAACCCATAAGAGTAATTAATTTTCTTATAACAATCACACCTAACTTGCATATAGTTTTATTTACGCCTACTTCGTATTCTACCACTTACCTTATAAGAGCATTTTTTAATGAGAATGTTTAACATCCGAAACTTTTCAAAATACATATATATATATTAATTAATTAATATTTAGTTGTGAGATTGTTAACTTTACATTAAATTCAACTCAAATTGTATCCATACAAAAATATTTGTATTAAGTTAAATTAAAATCACATAATTAAATACAAATATTAATATATACATATACTAATTTTAAAAATCTTCAGAGTTAGAATTCTTCATTGGAGGTGCTCAATTTTATACATACACAACCTCAACTATTTTTTTGTTAACTATTTACGCAGATTTTGAAATTTTCAAAATATACATAATTTATTTGCCAAGAGTTGACAAAAAAAAAGAAGTTGTCAAGAAGGGATATATAACATTTTCAGGGAAGCCTCTCTCATGTCACCTTCGGTACTAGACACGCGTGAAAACTACACGTCGAGTGGACCGTACTGGACCGACACGGACACGTGGGAATATGTAATTGGATTCTAAGCAGAACAGAGCCATGCAGTTTGGTCGTCGACTTGGCAGACGCCCTAATACACCCGTTCCCGTGTTTTCTGTTTATGGTCTTCCTCATGCCACTATCACTCGAAAACGACCCCGTTTTTGATTGGTCCCCCACACGAACCAGACGGGTAATAGCCATTTACCAAACTGGTTAGAGTAAACCAAAAAATATTAATACCACATCAAATTGCTTACAATGAAAATCTGCCGGGTAAATTTACTAGACAACACGACAAATGAATATTGGCGGTATGAACCGGTTTTATCGGGGGGGAAATTAGTAAACCGAGTTAAGTCGAGACTGGTACACGAAAACATCCATACGTGATGTGTTTTTGGGTTTTATAATTGTGATATGACGCATCACATATTGTAAGCAGGAGTGATTCCAAGGACTATGATGCAGTCTATTGTCACAATATTAGGCTAAGTAGAAACGTAGACTCTCTTGGTGATAGGCTTCCCTGAACAGTTGAGGTAGAATTTGTTGAAGTGTTCAGATAAATTGTAAAGGTACTTGCACAACACGTTGGGAAACAAATCCATCTACATAACATTCACACATAGGTTGTGCACTTGTTCCATCTTATATTACCACCAAAAAAGGAAGTAAATATCTAATGAGCATTGTGTTTAACCTCAGCTAACCGAAGCAAGTAAAGCCCCAGTGTTCTTTAATGGGCATGATCCAATGCTAGCTTTCCTGTCTGCAATAAAAGTAGTGTTGAAACACCAGACGAAAACACTAAGCAATGTGAGTTCATGTGGGCTAAACATACATTTTTCAACTCAACTATGTCTTTTGCCAGACTCTCTGATGATTGAACAGATCCGAGCTTGGGCGTAAAGAAGGTAAACGGTTGTCTCTCCATGTTCATGATGATATGATCAAAATGTTCAATAAGCATACTTAGGTGATAACACTTAACGAATTTGATTGCAGCCTTGGGGCACCAATATTGGGCCAATTTCTCTTAACCTTTTCTCTTATGATATTGATTTGGGTTTAAACATTTACTGGGCTGGGCTCTAAATGAAGAGATGAAAAAAGTGTCTTAACTTAAAAGGTGGCTTGAAGACTTAAGTGAATTTTTTTTTGGTTTTATCTAAAATTTAATTGCAATATTACATTATATCAAATATTATATGATGTAATTTTTTGGTGAGAGACGATATGAATATTAATGCTCTAAAACTCGTAGTGGAAAAATGTAAAGATAATCTTGTATCATGTATGAGAACGTCATTTCTAATTAAGATAATGACAACGCTTTTATTTTCTATATCATGTCAATATTATACATTATTAGATTTAAAATGGTCGAGTTAATCTTTTTATATTCACTGTATTCGATATGTACGTTATTGATGATGGATATATATCACACAAAATGTCCAAATCGTTGACGGAAGCAAAATTAGATAAAGAAAAGAGATTCTGAAATTGGGGAAACTTTTGAAAGATCAAAGAGAAAAAAAAAGTAACATAAAGAAACATATGAATGATGAGGTAGGTAGAATATGTGTAATTTCGTCAAGGTTTTTTATTCTTTTTTTTTGGTTCAAAAGTCATGGTTTTTATTGAAAGACACAAGTTTTTATCAAAATCGACTGTGGTCGCTTGAAACACGAATATATCACTTGTTATCATCAATTTACACATTAATAATTTTCCGCATATCTCATATACGGAGATATTTTTTTGGTCAAATATATATTTTAACCTACTTAAACACCTTTACAGCTTTGCTTGTGTATGTTTTTTCTTGAAATGGAATGGACATGTAGTCAACTTTGATGCCCTGCAAAATCTATAAAGTGGTTGTAGGTGATTGTTAATCAATGTGAAACACAATTATAGGACATTGTTAATAAAATATCATTTTCTTTGGCAAACAATGTTCATATAGTCAATTAGCCATATGCTGTTTTTACATATCATATCACAAAAGGGGAAATATCTTGCAATCTTTTCTGCCAATAATGCTTAATTTATACGTCCACATGTTTCGTATGGGGTGGAAACAGAAACATGTAACATACTCTCTTTATTTTGTAACAAGTGTCATTTTACTTTAACAATAAGTGTCATTTTAATTTTAAATTTTTAATTTTATTTCAAAAAATATTATTTTACAATTTTAATGTAACTTTATACATTAAATCAACTTTTTATTCTTTTGAATAATCAATACATTTTTATTTAAATCATTCTCATTTACTTAATCATACATTAAAAATATATTAATTTATTATATATATTTTTTAATTTTTATGGTAAAAAGTGTCAAATTGACATTTATTCAGAAACAGAAACATAGTACACGTCAATTTAAAAATGATTACATGATGCTTTGTTGTTGTTGGGCTAAGATTTCTAGTAAGACGAATAAAGGTACATGGTTCGATCGACTTACCAACTATATATTTTCTTTAAAAAGCTATTTTGTTGGGTTAGTTAAACAACACAAAGAATGTAAAATAGTTTTTCTACATAAATTTAGTTCGACTAAACAGAGTAAATTGAATATGGTTTGACCATCATAGTGTAGACTCGGTTATGTGATAGTAAAACCATTTGTCTTTTTTTTTTATAACACTGGTGCAATGGTACAAAGAAAATTTTCAAAATATACAAAAAAGAAAAACAGAGAAGATAGGAGATATCAGTAGACATCAACGGATAACGAAAAAGAAAACCTCACCCAAAACCTTATAGCTGAGCCTCCAAAGCAATTAGGTGATGAAGCCAAACGGGTGCATTACGGGCGATGTACGACTCGTGACGGTTATCGCGAGTGACACTTATAGCAATAGCGTCTGCTACTTCATTGCGCTCTGGAAATGCGTGGTCTAAACTCCATGAATCTATCCTGGCGAGGAGGAAAGAAATATTATGATGAATATGGCTGAAAATGGGGGTGGCCATTTGGATGTGTGAGTGCGTCATGGAGGGTCTCGGAGGAAGTCTCGAAAATGATATTAGAGAAATGCAGATTGTGGACACATTCCACCGCCCAAAAAAGAGACCACAAATCAGCCTATGTCTTTGTGCGCATATAAGAAAAAGACCGACGGCTATGCATAACTGTACACCCATTTTCATCTCGTAAGATCCATGAAGCACCACTAGGGCGGTTAGAGTTTAACCAAGAGGAACCAACATT
Organism: Moricandia arvensis; assembly: GCA_905132765.1. Classification (NCBI taxonomy): domain Eukaryota; kingdom Viridiplantae; phylum Streptophyta; class Magnoliopsida; order Brassicales; family Brassicaceae; genus Moricandia; species Moricandia arvensis. The sequence continues at coordinate 111,982 of CAJHQP010000603.1, read as the reverse complement.
ACATTTGAGGAAACCCTTGGGTGGTTTTTGCCATCGAATCATTACAGAAGGAACCTCCAAAACATTATCCTTTGCTCCTGAAAATGTATCAAACCATGTTGATTCCTCTTCATAGGCTTTCTTAGCAATAAAAGAAACCTCAATATCTTTGATTTCAAAAACAAAGACATTTCTAGCTTTCCAAATTTCCCATAACAACCAAGGAAAAACATTCCTTATACGAATATCCGTTGTTGATTTTTTGACAATCATGATAAGATGCACAAAATTTAAGAACGTTGAATTCCGAGAAAAACCACCTAACGGTATGGGGAAATTAGCTTGTTCCCAGGTAGCACGTGCTTTTGAACAAGTAAAGAGAACGTGACATATACTTTCTGCCGCATTACCGCATACTGAACATGTTGGGTCTACCGGAATCCCCCGAGTATTCAATCGTTGTTTTACCGCTAAAGCACCAGATAGAGCGCGCCACATAAAATGTTTTATTTTTGGTGGGGCTTTAACCTTCCATAATTCTTTCCATAATAGTTTTTTAAGAGGAGTGAGAGAGTGCTCTGGGGGATGATCAAAGTCGACCAAAGCCTCTAACAATTTATACCCACTCCGAGTCGAATATGAGCCACTTGTTGTGAAACCCCATCTGAATGTATCTTCAAGTAACAGTGATGGTTTTAGGAGTAAGATCCTCTGAACATCCTGTGCCGTAAAAGTTTGATGTAATAAATTAATATCCCACTGGTTCGATCCTTGCACAAATAAGTCTGAAACTTTTAGCGCTAGATTTATGGAACTATTCTCCCGGTACATTGGTGGCCGAGGAATAGTATCAATAATCCAATTTTCAGCCCAAACATTGGTATTAACCCCATTGCCAATATGTCGGTATAAACCCTGTTTTAATAACTCTCTACCGTGCATGATACTCCGCCATGCATATGATGGGCGTGTCCCCATACCGCGCTCCAGAAAATTTCCATTTTTGAAGTATTTGCCTTTCAAAATGCGAGAAACCAAGGAGTCAAGATTATTCCAAATTCGCCAAGCTTGTTTTCCCAGTAAAGCCTGATTAAACCGACCAATGTCATGAAATCCCAGACCCCCCTGTTCTTTTGGTTTACACAATTTTTCCCATGCCACCCAAGGGATCTTCCTTTTTTTATCCCCACTACCCCACCAAAATTCAATAATCGCACTCGTAAGTCGTTCACACAGACCTTTTGGTAGTCGAAATACTGACATTGCATATACGGGGAGAGCTAAAGCAACCGATTTAATCAAAACTTCCTTAGCCCCCATTGATAAAGTTTTGGAATACCATCCTTGTAATCTACCTTCTAATTTCTCTTTGATAAAATTCAAAAGAGCTTTTTTTGATCCTTGAAAGCATTCAGGGAGGCCAAGATATGAACCTTCCCCACCTTCCTTGTCGATACCCAAAACCCTCTTTATATCTTGTTTTGTATCATCGGTTACGTTTTTCCCAAAAATGACAGAAGACTTTAAAGGGTTAATCATTTGTCCGGAAGCCGTCCCATACCTTTCCAAACACTGCAGAATTTCTTCACTGTCCTCGATAGAGGCTTCACATAACAACAAGCTATCATCCGCAAATAACAGATGATGCACCGAAGGACTATCTTTAGCTAATTTTATACCCTTTAAATTCCCTTGTGCTTCAGCTCTGTTTAAAACATGTACTAATGCTTCCGCACATAAGATAAATAAAAAAGGCGATAAGGGACCCCCCTGACGTATTCCACGTTCAGGTTTTATAAATCCATGAGATCTTCCATTTAGTAACACTGAAAAAGTAACAGTGGTAATACATGACATAATCCAAACGACCCATTTCCGATCAAATCCCATTTTTTCAAGTAGAACTTCAAGAAAATTCTATTCAACCCGATCATATGCTTTTGACATATCTGTCTTAATAGCCATACTGTCCCTACCAATTTTATCATTTGTGCGCAGACCATGTACTAGTTCATGTACGATAATGACATTATCAGTAATTAGCCTACCTCCAACAAAAGCCCCTTGAGTTTCCGAAATTATGTTTGGTAAAATTACTTTCATTCGATCGCAGAGAATCCGAGAAATGATTTTATATTGAACCGAGCAAAGACTAAGGGGACGCATATCCTTCATATCTGTAGGATGTATAATTTTTGGTAACAAAAATAATTGTGTATGATTCCATCCCTCAGGAAGAATGGCTGTTTTAAAAAAACTTTGAACATCACCAATAATCTTCTGACCGACAATATGCCAATATTTCTGGTAAAAATAGCCAGTGAGGCCATCCTCTCCAGGGGCGCTGGTACTTTTAATCCCAAATGCTGCTTTTTTGATCTCCTCAGGTGAGACCTCTCTCGTTAACAAATTGTTCATTTCCGGTGTGATCCTAGTCTCAAACCCGTCAAACAAAGTTTCTAAGTCACTTGGGTTGAAACTCGTAAACAAATCTCTACAATATTCAGTAGCAATATGCCCTTTTGACCCTTCAGAATAATGCTCATTACCAAAAATATCTTTAAGCATTAAAATTTTATTCCTCATTTTTTTTCCTTTTACCACATTATGAAAATAAGTAGTATTTCTATCCCCTTCCCGTAGCCATTCCTCCCGACTTTTTTGTCTCCAGAAAATTTCTTCTTCCCTATAAGCCGAAGCCGATTCCTGTCTTAACCTCCTTAACAAACTAAAAATGGGAAATTGCTGAATAAAAGTGGACATAGTATAATCCCTTATATATTAATTGAGAAACATTGGAAAAAGAGTAACCTTAATTTTGTAAGTTATTTACATAATGCCATTGCTGATGTGTCAAGTTCTCATGCATTCTCAGCCATATTTTGAAAACACTCATTAATTACTAGACTAATTACGGATGAATGCCACTGCCTAAATATTAATGGCCCGACTTACAACTAAATAAATCATTTTAACATAATTTGTTCACGCCATATGCTAGAAAAAATCTTACGAGAAATGTATTATGATCAAACGTTTTTTATTGGTGTTGGAAATTCCATCCATATTCTTTTCTGAACATATAATTATAATTCAACTGTACATAAAAAAATGGGTTTCACATTTCATTCCATTTATATAGTATGAACGCCTATAGTTTATAAAATGCCACACATTCTATATATATACAAAGAGTCTGCTCACATATAATATAAGGTATATATGTATACACATTCTTACCGTTTGCAAGAGTAGAATGAGAATAATGATAATGTGAGTTATATGCATGAAAGGAATCATGCATTCAGATGAATTTTTAATAGTGTTGTGCAAAAGTCAGTATCAATAGTATCCTGTTGTAGTCAAGTGTAATGCATAGACCGGTAATTTATATCAAGTCTTTCATGTATTCGATGAATGTTTAAGCAAATTATAATTCTGAATCGTTATAGTTCTATATTTATATGCATAAAAGTTAGAATATATTGATCAAAAATATAATAGACTTATATTGATCAAAAATATAATAGGTTTGACTTATGTAAGGTTATCTAACACATAAAATGGTACAGCGTTACTGCTTTCGAACCGTATAATAAATGTTATGATTTTGTGAATTATTTGCAAGTTTTATTTTTAGAAAGGTTAGTATTAATGTTAAAACTTGGTGTGTAAGTTTTTTCCTGATTCGTTTAAATGGTCATTCGTAAACTTAGGTTCAAGCTCTTACAATAAGGAGTTCTATATATATTCTTTATTTATATTCGTTTATTAATGGAAAATTTCCTAATAAATTTGTATAGCTATCATATCATCACCTAAAATCTCTCTACATTCAATATTCGGATACTAGCTAATTTAATTTTCAAATATTAGCTAATTTAATTTTCTAATCTACCTCATCAAAGTGTCATTGCTAAACCTAAGCTACAGCTACCTCTCAACTATATATATATATATATATATATATATATATATATATATATATATATATATATATATATATAGTGTAGATATGGATTTCTATAGCCTGCACATCATTTCTCGAGAAAAAAAATAGCAACCTAAAATCACATAATTGAAAATCAAGCTCATTTTGATTTCTCCCAATACCAAACATTTAATTGTTACATATTTTTCATTTATAAAGTATGAAAAATATACACATAATTATGAAACTGTATAAATTCATACTATTTGGTATGAAATCAAATAGTTGTTTTAGAAAAAATAGTGTAGAACACGATTACCCCGCGCAAGGCGCGGGTCTTAACCTAGTCAAAAGACTATACAGCAGATGACAAAAAAAAAGACTATACAGCCACCTACAATATCTTTGCATATTTAAGACGTCTGTTAACAAGGTAAGTTATTAGCTATTTTGAGGCTAATTCCATTTTTCACATGACTTTCAGCAAATAGACTTAGAGCACAACATGTTTTCGGAAGCAGCAGTTTCTATTACCTCGTTGTAAATAAACTTAAACTCGTTAAGATATTTGTAATCGGAGTTTGCATTGAATTGAATTTCTCATTTTAAAGCTGTCACCCAAAGGCCAAAGCTATCAGTGGTTAAAAAGGAGATTCAAATTGATGAACTACATCAGACGATGGATACGTTAAGTGACATGGTACGGTCTGTTTTTGGTATGTCAAACGAATATAAAGTTGTATAGAAAGAGGATACTACTAAGGGACAAAGAGAGAGTCCAAAATTTGACTTTCCATAATATTGTATTCAAACATGTAATCACTTTTCATATTTTCTAATGTCCTCGCCTTGTGTATGGCGGATGGTGGAGAGCGGAGACACGTTCTTATGAACTCTTTTGACATATTTTCGGTGTAATCACCAAATTTGTTATATATTATATTATTGTTATCGTTTTGTATTGAATATATAGGCGTTTCTTTTTTGAAACTTATATAGGCGTTTCTTAACATTACTAATATATATTTTTACTGGAATACGATCAAATATGATATATATTCTCGAGATTTTAGACTCACATAAGCATATTTTGATAGCCCAAAATAATTGACTTTTTGTCTACTGTTCTCTTAGCCTATCTCTCTCTTCTCCATGCCTTGTTTGAGCATTAAAATTGTCACGTTGCACTTCTGATAGCTATCTTTCAGAAAAAAGGAAAAAAAATACGATAATGACTAAGATATACTCTCTCCGTTTTATAAAATTATTATTTTAATATTTTTCATATAAATTAAAAAAATAATTAAAATTTTTTTTATTACTTACACCTATTAAATTTTAAAATAATATTTTTATGTAATAAAAAAGATGTTAAAATAATATTTTAAGAAAAAAGAGAGAGTATATTAGATGCAAAAGAAATCTATGGCGCACAAGTTTTGAATATTACATTTTCGGTTTTTATTTTTAATTCCTCGAATTACTCTATACACATGCTTACACCACTTTTCAGTTTAGTTCTCCATTTTTATACCATACAAATTGTATGTTTCGATATGGTTTTCTAAGAGTTTGGTACGAAGTCCCAAACAATTAAATTAAGACTCATTGTCTTTTAAAAACAACGAAAATTGTTAGAAACAACTTGTTTAGATGTCTGACTTATGTCATTATGAACCTTCATTGTTAACATAAAGCCAACAAACAAAGAAAACTCGATTTGCAGATATAATATTCATTTTCTTATATTGACTGGCTTGCCCTCCTCATCTGCCTATATATTTCACATGATCTATAGTCCTTTGAAACAACCATAACAAAAAAAAACAACACAATGACCAAAGAAATTTACTCCAAGATTGGAGTGTGGTTGTTATTCACCTTGCTTATTAGTAACTATGTCGTCGATCTCGAAGCCTCACACCATGTCTACAAGAGACTTACCCAAAGAACTAACATCAAATCTCCTTCTGAAAACCAACCCTACCGGACCGGTTTCCATTTTCAACCACCCAAAAATTGGATGAACGGTATGTTTAATACTACCATATCAATCTCGATCTCATCACTGTCATATTGTTTTATGTTCTCTCTAACCTTTTGTTCCTTCTTTATGGTTCGTGCTTTGACATATTGGATTGATCTTTGGCCGTGAGCAGATCCAAATGGTTAGTTTTTTTCTCCTCTTGCTTTAGTCAACTCTTCATATCTAATAGATAGGTCATTTTCCCTGGAATCTACTAATAGAGTATTATGTTAAAATACATTAACTATACCAATAAGTCAGCATAGCAACCATATATTTGATTTTTATAATGTATTTGCCTACCTTTTATTACGCTGCACCACGAGGCTTACATGTAACTTGTATATAATAAACATTTTCATATATAATAAACATTTCAATGTATGCAGGCCCTATGATATACAAAGGAATATATCATCTTTTCTACCAATGGAACCCCAAAGGCGCCGTGTGGGGTAACATCGTATGGGCCCATTCCACGTCAACAGATTTAATCAACTGGGACCCACATCCTCCAGCTATCTTCCCATCCGAGCCGTTCGATATCAACGGATGCTGGTCCGGTTCGGCTACAATTCTCCCCGACGGCAAACCGGTTATCCTCTATACCGGAATCAACCCCAAGAACCAACAAGTCCAAAACATAGCCGAGCCTAAAAACCTCTCCGACCCATATCTCGTTGAATGGACAAAGTCTCCGTTAAATCCTCTGATGGCTCCTGACGCCGTCAACGGCATCAACGCCAGCTCGTTCCGTGACCCAACCACCGCGTGGCTCGGCCACGACAAGAGATGGAGAGTGATAATCGGAAGCAAGATCTGTTGTAGAAATTGGACCGGATAGAGCAGGTCGCAGCTAATAATTTGAGAAATAGTGCAATAAATGGAACACCGGATTTAACGTGGAAAACCCCAAAGGGGAAAAACCACGGACAAGGTAGAAGAATTTATTCCGAGGAAAATAATAGGAGTTACAACCTCTCTATTATAACGGAGAAAACTGATAAATAATTCTCTCGTTATAACAGGAGAAAAATATCCAAACTCTCTAAATAATTTTCTCTCAACCCGATCCCAAATACCCGTGAAAAGAAAAAGAAAAAAATTACAAAAGAAAAAAAACTTTTTTTTTCCTCTCTCTTTTTCTTACGCCTTCTTCTTCTTCTTCTTCTTCTTCACTCTCTCTGATTTTTGGGATGAATCTTGAGGTGATGCCATGGCTCTCCTTTTATAGTGTTGAAGAAGGGTTGGTGAGCTCACAATCTTTGACAAAATTCATCTCCATTTACGGCCACCGTCCACACCGTCCACGCCGTCCACTGTTCACACCGGCCATCAAGAAAAACGTGTTTTAACAATCTCCCACTTGAAGATTTGATTGAGGATCAATCAGATCTTCACACCATTCTTTCTACCTTGTCATTCCATGTTGCTTACGTCTCCATCAGGCCACAAGAGGATCGACACCAAATAAACTTGTCAGTAGTGACTGCTTTCGTCAGAAAATCTGCTACGTTTTCTTTCGTATGAATCTTCTGCATATCCACCGTGCCCTCTTCCACTTTCTCATGAACGAAGTGATACTGGACTCGTATGTGCTTGGTTTTTGAATGAAAGGCTGGATTCCTTGCAAGATGCACGGCACTCTGACTGTCACAAAAAAGAGAAATTTTCTCTTGTTTGTGCCCGAGTTCCTCCATCACCATCTTCAACCACATTGCCTCTTTACTAGCTTGTGAAGCTGCTACATATTCTGCTTCTGTTGTTGATGTCGCTACAATTGATTGTAGTTTTGAAACCCAACTTACAGATCCGCTAGCAAGTGCAAACACATATCCCGTTGTGGATTTGCTTTTATCCAGATCGCCTGCATAATCTGAATCAACATAGCCCCTGACAACAAAGTCTGATCCTCCATAACATAATGCAACATCTGAGGTACCCTTAATGTATCTTAGGATCCTTTTTACGGCATTCCAGTGCTCTTTACCAGGATTCGCCATGTACCGACTTACTACTCCCACTGCTTGTGCAATGTCTGGTCGTGTACAAATCATTGCGAACATTAAGCTACCCACTGCTGATGCATACGGTACTCGAGACATTTCCATCCTTCCTTCTTCACTGCTAGGACTCATACTGGAGGATAACTTGAAATTAATAGTAAGTGGGGTAGAAACTGGCTTACAATCTTGCATGTTGAACCTTCGCAAGATTTTCTTCAAATAATTCTTCTGTGAAAGCCAAATCTTCTTATTATTTCTGTCTCGGTGAATTTGCATCCCTAGAATCTTGTTTGCTGGTCCCAAGTCCTTCATCTCAAACTCCCTAGCCAACTGTGCCTTTAATTCATTGATACGATCATTGTTGGGGCCTGCTATCAACATGTCGTCTACATACAGCAGCAATGTAATGAACTCTCCTTCACCAAACCTCTTGAAATATGCGCAAGGGTCTGCATGGAGTCTGCTGTATCCAAGCCTCATAATGAAGGAATCAAATCTCTTGTACCAACATCTTGGCGCCTGCTTTAGACCGTACAGAGATTTGTTTAACCTGCAAACCAAGTTCTCCTTTTCTTTTTCTTCAAAACCTTCTGGTTGGAGCATGTAAATTTCTTCCTCGATCTTTTTATCTTCTGTGAAGATAACATCCCTGCTGATTATAACCTTGTGGGCAGTGAGATCCCACAGGCGATACCCCTTCACTCCATCAGCATATCCCAAGAACAAGCACCTTCTAGATTTTGGATCTAGTTTTGTAGTTTCTTGAGTATTGTACATCACGTACACTGGGCTCCCAAATATATGGAGGTCTGAATAATCTACTGGCTTCCCTGTCCACATCTCCTTCGGTGTCTTCAACTCAATTGCAGTTGATGGCGACCGATTTATCACATAACAGGCGGTGTTGACTGCTTCTGCCCAAAACTTCTTCTCTAAGCTTGCAGCTCCCAACATTGCTCTTGTTCTTTCTAACAGAGTCCTGTTCATCCGCTCTGCCACTCCATTTTGTTGAGGAGTGTATGATGTAGTGAACTGCCTTTTGATGCCCTCTGCTTTACAGAATTTGATAAATGCATCACTAGTGTATTCACCTCCATTATCTGACCTCAAACACTTGATCTTCTTTTCAGATTCAAGTTCCACCCGTGCTTTGAAAACTTTGAAGACTGAAAACACATTCGCCTTACTCTTGATAGGATATACCCAACATCTCCTGGAGTAGTCATTAATGAAGGACACAAAGTACTTCGCTCCTCCTAGTGATGTAACTGGTGCTTGCCACACATCAGAGTGAACCAATTCTAGAACCTCTTTACTTATAGAATTCGATGTGCTAAACTTCAACCGATGCTGCTTGCTTGTAATATAATGCTCACAAAAGGATAATGATACCTTTGTGAGACCCTGAAGTAACTTCTTCTCTGCAAGAATTTTCATGCCTTGTTCCGACATATGCCCAAGTTTCTGATGCCACACCGTTGTAGCCTTCTCACTGGAACAACTTGAAGCAACAGATGCTTCTGATTCTGACAGAGTTTCTCCTTTTAACATGTATAACTTCGCAGCTATCTTCTCTCCTTTCATAAGCACAATTGCTCCTCTAATTACTTTTAGAGTTCCATTCTCGACTTCAACTTTGCAACCAAAATCATCAAGTTGCCCCACAGATAATAAATTCTTTTTCACGCCTTCCACGTGTCGCACCTCATGAATAGTACGAATTGTACCATCATACATCTTCAGTTGAATGGATCCAGTGCCAACAATCTTAAGTTCATGATCATTGCAACTGTACACAGATCCTCCACAGATAGGTTCATATTGATGGAACCAATCTCTTCTAGAGGTCATGTGATATGTAGCTCCTGAGTCGAACAACCATATATCAGCGAACCTTCTCCTGTTTTCGCTTGAAATTGCTGCTTCACAACACAGGGCTATTCCATTATCTGAAGTGTTTGCAACATTTCCTTGAGGGTTGGAATTCTTTAATTCCCAACAATCCTTCTTCAAGTGACCCTTCTTGCCACAGTGGTAGCATTTATAAATCTTCTTACTTCTTGACTTTGATCTACCATGTTTGTGACTCCCACTTGAGCCATGCTCCATTGATCTTCCTCTCATCACCGTCAATGCCTCCACTTGTGGAGTTTCTCGTCTGTCTTCCTTACTTTTGCGCCGACTTTCTTCTTCCAGAACCGCAGCTGCAACATCGTCAAAGACTAGACTGTCGGTGGAGACATTATTTGTTAAGTTGATGATGAGTTGATCATATGAATCTGGTAGACTTTGAAGTAGAAGCTCAGCACGCTCCTGTGATTCTACTTTATAGCTCAACGAAGTGAGTTGAGAAAATAAAGTATTCAAGGTGTTGATGTGCTCCGTCACTGAAGTAGATTCCGCCATCCGTAGAGTATAAAGCTTCCTCTTAAGGAAAATTTTGTTGTGTAGCGACTTGGCCTCGTACAATTTTGCAAGGTGATCCCATATCTCCTTTGCAGTCTTCTTCTCCTCAATGCTTGACAACACTCCATCTGCAAGTGCAAGGTGAAGATTTGCAATAGCATTCCCGTCCATCTCGTTCCACTTATCATCATCCGTGTATGTAGCTGGCCTTTCACTAATGGCCGCTAAGCAGCTATCTTTCCTCAAAATAGCCTTCATCTTCAACTTCCACAGCGCAAAATTGCTGCCGTTGAATTTTTCGATCTCAAATTTTGCCGCCATTGCTTCTTCCAGAACCTATGCTCTGATACCACTTGTTGTAGAAATCGGACCGGATAGAGCAGGGTCGCAGCTAATAATTTGAGAAATAGTGCAATAAATGGAACACCGGATTTAACGTGGAAAACCCCAAAGGGGAAAAACCACGGACAAGGTAGAAGAATTTATTCCGAGGAAAATAATAGGAGTTACAACCTCTCTATTATAACGGAGAAAACTGATAAATAATTCTCTCGTTATAACAGGAGAAAAATATCCAAACTCTCTAAATAATTTTCTCTCAACCCGATCCCAAATACCCGTGAAAAGAAAAAGAAAAAAATTACAAAAGAAAAAAAACTTTTTTTTTCCTCTCTCTTTTTCTTACGCCTTCTTCTTCTTCTTCTTCACTCTCTCTGATTTTTGGGATGAATCTTGAGGTGATGCCATGGCTCTCCTTTTATAGTGTTGAAGAAGGGTTGGTGAGCTCACAATCTTTGACAAAATTCATCTCCATTTACGGCCACCGTCCACACCGTCCACGCCGTCCACTGTTCACACCGGCCATCAAGAAAAACGTGTTTTAACAAGATCCACCGTCGTGGACTAGCGATCACTTACACTAGCAAAGACTTTCTAAAATGGGAAAGATCTCCCGAGCCGTTGCATTACGACGACGGAAGTGGAATGTGGGAGTGTCCTGATTTTTTCCCCGTGACTAGGTTTGGCTCTAAAGGCGTGGAAACGTCGTCGTTTGGTGGACCTAATGAGGTTTTAAAGCACGTGTTGAAAGTTAGCTTGGATGACACGAAACATGATTATTACACTATCGGTACGTACGATAGGGTTGGTGATAAGTTCGTTCCCGACAAGGGTTTTAAGATGGACAGTTCGGCTCCTAGATATGATTATGGGAAGTACTATGCGTCGAAGACGTTTTACGACTCGCCTAAGAACAGGAGAGTGTTGTGGGGTTGGACTAATGAATCATCATCGGTTCAGGATGATGTTGAGAAAGGCTGGTCCGGTGTTGGAGAGAAGATCCCACATTGGAAATATGTAAGGGACATGAGTAATATATAAGGGACTTGGGTCAATCCACTTAGCACCAATTGGTTTTAGGTTGGAAGCCCACAATAAATCCGAATTCTAACATGGTATCAGAGCCGGCCCAACACCCTGACCCATTAATCTGGCCCGGACAGTGGCCTGATCATCCCACGAATTGATGGCCCAAAGATGGCTCAATTTCTTCGAGATTGCTAGAAAATTAAAGCATTGTCTCGGAGGGGGTATGATGGATTCTGCGAGATTAATGGTTATACCCACCATTATCTCGAGGGAGGGTGTTGGAGAGAAGATCCCACATTGGAAATATGTAAGGGACATGAGTAATATATAAAGGACTTGGGTCAATCCACTTAGCACCAATTGGTTTTAGGTTGGAAGCCCACAATAAACCCGAATTCTAACATCCGGTATTCAGGTAACTTATTTAGATTTAATTTAGACTAAAGTAAGCATAGTTTGGTTGATATTGAATAAATTTTGTTTTCTTTTTTATTAGACGATTCCGAGGAAAATTTGGCTTGACCGGTCCGGGAAACAAATGATTCAGTGGCCGGTTAGGGAAGTAGAGAGATTACGTATGAATCAAGTCAACTTACGGAACAAAGTTCTAGATTCAAGATCTAGACTAGAAGTCTATGGTGTGACAGCTGCACAGGTGCGATTATTTTATATAATTTTTTAATAATTAATCTTAGAAATTTCAGTTTGTTTAAATCTTGTGATTGTTTATTTGGATCTTTTGTTTACATTTAAATCTTGTGATTGTTACAGGCGGATGTGGAGGTTTTGTTCAAAGTGAGAGATTTGGAGAAAGCGGATGTGATAGAACCGAGTTGGACTGATCCACAGTTGATTTGTAGCCAGATGAATGTGTCTGTTAAGTCCGGTTTAGGTCCATTCGGTTTAATGGTTCTCGCATCTAAGAACTTGGAAGAGTACACATCGGTTTACTTTAGAATCTTCAAAGCTCGTCAAAATAGCAAAAAGTACGTTGTGGTCATGTGCAGTGACCAAAGCAGGTACGTTTCCTTGATTAAGATCCCTATTAACAATTAATCTATTACATACATTAATTAATCTCTTATCACAAATAAATTAGGGTATTAAGTTTTTTAACAGTCATATATACACATCTAAATTACATTTCTTGAAAATATTGAAGAAATATCCAAGATTTGACTTTCTAATTTTGTCTTGGTGATGTTGAATTTGGGGACAGATCTTCACTGGAGGAAGATAATGACAAAACAACTTATGGAGCTTTTGTGGATATTAATCCTCACCAACCACTCTCCCTCAGAGCCTTGGTAATTAAATCTCCACTTTACACATGTTTTTGTACATATGTTACTATTTATGGAAATGTCAAAACGCATGCAAATCTAGAAAAAGACCCCACCTCTTTGGGGAATATCCTTTAAACCCAAATAACTGTGAAAAAGCTTAATTAGCCTCTGGCCAAGACTATCTTGTTCAAAAATCAAGAGAAATATTTATGTTGTAGATATCTTACAAAAGTTTTTTTATTATTTTTGTTGTTGTAGATTGATAATTCAGTAGTGGAGAGTTTTGGTGGAAGGGGAAGAGCATGCATTACCTCCAGAGTGTATCCAAAACTGGCAATAGGAAAAAGTTCACATCTATATGCTTTTAACTATGGATCTGAAAGTGTTGATGTCTTAAGTCTAAGGGCTTGGAGCATGAAGTCTGCCCAAATCAATTGATCACATACGACGGAGATAGACACACACACACACACACGTATATGCATATCTCCTTTTGTTGTTTGATTGTCAAGATATAGTCCAATTTGTTTGTTTGAAATAATTTCAAGTTATATACATTTTATTTGACTTCTCATAGTATTGGTTTACTATATTAAATTTGCAATTCTATTGCCGGTATCCAAAATCTTCCTAGTTTACTATATTAAATTTGCACTCCTACTTTCTAACTTGCCAGTCAGGCATACCTGTGTGTACATAGAGATTGACTAAATGGTTAATGTTTTTAGTTGTTACAGTATATGGATAGCCCTTAAAGTTTGATTTTACCAAGACCCACTATGGAAAACGTACCATCAAAATGATTAGGAGAATGTGATGAGTGTTATGGGAGAGAACTTAGTGGGGAGATCTCACTTTGAGGATCTTTTGATTGTGTCTTTTTATAATGGAGTTCTAAAGATAGTTCAAGAAGAATCACATGTCATTGTACTTTGTAGGTATAAGCCTATTCAATTTCAATTTGGCTTCTCAATCTATCTTCCTTTTATAGAATAGTGGGGAGCTATAAATGGTGGGGGAGGCAAAGCATGCATAAACATCAAACTTGTATCTTAAGCTGGCAATAGATGGAGTTGTACACTCTATTTGCTTTTAACGAAGTAACTCAAAAGTGTTGTTGATGGCTCAAGCCTAAGTGTTTGGAGCATGAAATTTACCCACATCAATGATGAGACAATGACACTCATTAACTCATGTTGTTTGAGTGGGAAATACTTTAAATTGCGAGACACCAAAAACTATGAGATTTTGGAACATTCTTCACCGTTGAGAATAATAAGTTTTATTTTAAGAACATTTAATTTTTCAGTTAATTTTATGACTAACCGGTGAAAAGTAACATTAAGTAATATATTTATATTCAAATTCAAGTTACTTGAACGAGTTAATCCTACTTTGATAAAACAAGATATATCGGAGAAAATTAATATTGATTTCAACAAACATGAAAATGCCATTTGGCTCGAGATAACAGAACCTTATACCAAATATGGACCACCACCTCTAGCACGCCCAAAAGAAAACCCTCCTCACTGCCTATAAATTGCACATTCTCACGACTTCTTAAGTAAAACTCAAACATAAAAACTCAGAGAAGTAAATAAAAGAGAGTTCTAATCAATGGCTAATCTACTTTGGTGTAATAATGCCATATTAATCTTGTTGGCCTCCTTGTTTCTTGCTAACAATGCTATTGTTCTTGAGGCCATGAAACAATCCCCCATTAGAATCAAGAATCAACCTTACCGGACCGGTTATCATTTCCAGCCTCCCAACAATTGGATGAATGGTATTCTTATAAACCGGACAAATTAATCAAGTTTCATTTGGTTATCTTTATTTCCATTTCTCTAATACTTTTACATTGTTACATCCTTTCACTCATTTTATTTTTATGTTGGGGCTTTGTTTCAATTTTACAAGATCCTAACGGTTAGTTATTTTTTCTCCCACAATGTTTAATTTATGAATTAATACGTATAGAAAATGATTAATATCTATGTTCATGTGATTATGTACATAAACTTGGACAGGGCCTATGATATACAACGGAGTCTACCACCTCTTCTACCAATGGTACCCTAACGGCGCCGTCATGAAAGTCAACGAAATCGTGTGGGGCCACGCAACATCAAAGGACCTCATTAACTGGACCCCACATTCTCCAGCTATCAAACCATCTCGACCGTCCGACATCAACGGCTGCTGGTCTGGCTCCGTCACGATTCTCCCCGATGGCAAACCCGTAATTCTCTACACCGGCAACGACCGTAACAAACACCAGGTCCAAAACCTGGCCCAACCCAAAAACCTCTCCGACCCATACCTCCGTCACTGGACCAAATCTCCGGTGAACCCTCTCGTGACACCCAACGCCGTCAACCACATCAACTCCACCGCGTTTCGCGACCCAACCACCGCGTGGCTCGGCCGGAACGAACGGTGGCGGATGATCACCGGAAGCCAGGACGGTCGCCGTGGATTAGCTCTTCTCTACACGAGCCGTGATTTCGTCAGCTGGAAGCAGACGGCGAAGCCTCTTCACTACAACGACGGCTCAGGAATGTGGGAGTGTCCTGACTTTTTCCCGGTGGCGAGAACCACTTCATACGGCGTGGATACGTCATCGTTTAGTGTGTTGGTGAAACACGTGCTCAAAGTGAGTTTATCAGACACAAGTCGTGATTACTACACGATTGGTACGTACGATCGAGTGAGAGATCGGTATGTACCGGACGATGGTTTTGTTCAGGACGGTACGGCTCCGAGATATGACTATGGTAAGTTTTACGCGTCGAAGACTTTTTACGACTCGGTTAATCGACGGAGGATCTTGTGGGGTTGGGTCAACGAGTCGTCGCCGGAGAGGGATAACATCAAAAAGGGTTGGGCCGGTTTGCAGGTAAACCAAGCTGAGATTATTATTTGATACAGTTTAATTTAATGGTTAATCCTCTAACCGATTTTTTAGGCGGTTCCAAGGAAGATATGGCTTGATGAATCAGGAAAGAGATTGATGCAATGGCCGGTTAGGGAAATAGAGAGGTTACGTACCACGCAAGTCAAGTGGGAAAACAAGGTTTTGAAGGGAGGAGGATCTTTACTTGACGTGCATGGGGTCACAGCTTCACAAGCAGACGTGGAGGTTTTGTTCAAAGTGAGTGGTTTAGAGAAAGCAGATGTGATTGAACCGGGATGGACCGACCCACAATTGATTTGCAGTCAGAAGAATGTAATGTCGGTTAGGTCTGGTTTAGGTCCATTTGGTTTAATGGTGCTGGCCTCCAAGAACTTGGAAGAGTACACATCGGTCTATCTAAGAATCTTCAAAGCTGGTAAGAAGAGTAAGGACCATGTGGTGGTCATGTGTAGTGACCAAAGCAGGTCGAGTTTAGAAAAAGGGAATGATAAAACATCATATGGTGCATTTCTTGATGTATCTCCTTACCAACCAATCTCTCTCAGGACTTTGGTGAGTCTTTCTCCACCTCTCACAAGATTAACTTGAGCTTTTTTTTTACTATTTTGTTTGTGTTGTAGATTGATCATTCAATAGTGGAGAGCTTTGGTGGGAAAGGAAAAACATGTATTACCTCAAGAGTGTACCCAAAATTGGCAATAGGAGAAAATACACATCTCTTTGCATTTAACAATGGATCTCAGAATGTTAATGTTGTAAGCCTAAGTGCTTGGAGCATGAAGTCTTCTCTCTAAAAATCACTTCTTCATATGTGTGAGAGATTCTTGAAACTCTTGGTGTATCTGTAATAAATAAAACCATATATAAACTAGAGATTGTGAAGCTCATATTTTAATTTGCAAACTCTATAGAAAACAAACCTTCTCTTCTCGTTAGTCATTATTCTCATCATCAACATTATATTCATTTTCATCAACAAGAGCCTCTCCAGTAAACCATGAAACTGCGTGAGGAATCAGCTTGTCTCGGATTGTCACACTGTAAAACCAAAAAAACACCAAAACTTACGGATAACAGCTACTTGAACATATGCTAATGTTATAGACTATAAAACAGTAAAAGCTTACGCAATGTCATAGTCTTGATCCGTCAGGTTTTGGAGTTCTTCATCCTGAAAGAATATATATTTTTTTTACACTTACCTGATGAAAAAACAGTATCAATATCAAAAGAGAGAAGGCAGTACAGATAGACTAACCATGGTTGTATAACATTCATCAACTTCATCAATCTCAGGAGGCTTGAAGAAGTTAAAGAAACTCTCGCAGTTTTCGGTTTTGGTCATGGGGATGTTGTTCACTTTCTTTGTCCCCTTCTTTGGCCTCTTCTTGACAACAACCTTATGAGTCAAACACTTACCTGGACACCATTCTATGTCCGTTCTACACATCACCAAACGCTAAGATCAGTTCAAATTCAAAACCAAGTAAAAATCAGGAGGATTAACATACCCAATCACTTTATCAAGAACAGGACCATCATCATTGTCATCAGTCACATGGTAAGTTTTAGACAGAACAGAGTTCTTGAAATAAGGATTAGGATCAAAGAGAAACTCTAGCTTGAAGTTTCTTGAATTGTTTTCTACTCTACAACATCTGATGTCTTTGAGATACTTCAATGCACCCTCATCTCTCTCGGTTATCTACATAAAACCAAAACCATACTTCCTTTTTAAATCTGTTTTACCCTAATGAACACACTGATTCCAAATGAAAATTGAACCTCGTTTGCGAGCATCTCGTTGGTTTTCATTGCAATTAACCAGAAGTTAGGTACTCCTTTCTCTGTCTCAGCTTCAACCACACCATTCACAATCTCATATCTCTGCAAGTTATCACAAAAATCTCAGGAAAGCAACAACCAAAACTATAAGCCTAATCAACATAGCATAAGACAATCTTTACCTTATCAAAAAGCGGCTTGTAGAGATTGTCGTATTTTGCCTCTAATGCAGCTTTTTCTTCAAGAAACTTCTCCTCTAGCTTATCGTGTTCATCCTAAAAAAATGACACAACATTTTGAGTCTCTCTTCTCAGAAAATCAAGATTATTGTCTTCGGATGTGACATTACCTGAATGTCCTTGAGAAACAGAACACGTTTGGTAACCTTAGGTGAGAGTTTCTTCGTATCAAAGGTTCGCTTTATTGTTAGGTTCTGTAAGTTATTAACACCAAACCAAAGATCTTTTAACAGATAAAAAAAGAAAAAGAATAATGTGTGATTTCATTGACGATAGAAATGACTTGCCTTAAGATCCTCGGTAGGAGCAGGATCCTCTTGCAAAAGATCTACAAATCACAATGGTTAGCATTTTTAACCCTAATCCTTGTTGCTTCCAGAACAAGAAAGTAAAAAACAGAGGAGTTACTTGAGGCAAAAGTAAATTAGGGCAGAGTTTTATGGGATGATCAAAAGAGTCAGTATTTTCTCCAGCATGAGTTGGACATCTACGTTAAGAAATTACCTAAGGCATCAGATGAATCGTCTCCACTCTCCTGAATAGCTATGGTGGACGTGACGTTCTCTTCGTTGCTCATGTTTCGTGAGAAAACAGGAATTTACCAGGGAAAGAAAGGAGAAGAAAGCCAGAAAATGAGGACGAGGGAGAAAGAAAGGAGGAGAAGACTTAGCGGCTTTGTTTTTTGTAATTCATTCACATGTGCGATGTGAAGAGCTCACACGTATATGGAGAAGAACGTGGATCCTTAGTGGTGTCCCATGATTATATTATAAGATCAAACATCTCACACATACATGACACATCATACAATTGAACAAAAGATTGTGGTTCTTCTACAAACAAGAAGATTAGCTTTGCTGACATTTCACGTGTAGTCAAAAGGTTTTAAAGAGATTCCATCAATTATTCCTCATCTTCATCTTCATCATCTTCTACTAATTCTTCTTCATCATCTGTATTTGGTTCGTCCTCTTCTTCATCACTAACAATGAAACCTCCCAATGTCTCATCATCTTCATCTTCGTCTTCAATATCTACTCTTCCACGCTGTTTAGTTTGAGCACGGCTAATACTGCTACTACTACTACTCGCATTTACATCCTTCTTAGTCTTCTTGGATCTAGTTGAGTAAGTTGGACTCACAACTCTTTTGGATTTCACCATCAACTCTTTATCTTCCTCACTTTCCACACTCCAATCATCGTCTTCATTCCCTTTCTTTCCTCTTCTTCTTCTCTTTTTGCTTAATCCCTTTCTCCTCTTCTTATCTACATCATCATCATCATCATCATTATCATCATCATCATCATCATCATCATCATCGCTATTTCGTTTGGTGGAATCCTCAAGGAACCATTCCCATTGCTTTACATCGCGAACTCGACTCTTTGGATACTGATCAAATTCTTTCCCAATCACAAGAAAACCAAACTCTGCAACAACACATTACAACACCATACAATGAGAGACTCATTCTTACAGCAAAATAATGTTAACACTTCATACTGAGACTCATTCTTACAGCAAAAACACTGTAAACACCAACAAAACTCTAGACATTAGAAAGATAAGCAATGCAGACACACTACCATGCCGTTCAAAGGAAACTACTTCCTCTGTACTGACAACATAACATGGTCAGTGTCCACGATACAGATACTTAACAAATCCAAATTAACTATTCAGACAAAACAACAAAATCAGAACAGAGAATACTAAGGACAATGAGACTTTAAACGTGTTTCAAAGCTTCTCAAAATTAGACGAATTGTAATGATGCTAAGTGATAAAGTGAGTACCTTTAACAGGATCATTATCGATATAATCCAATCCACTTTCACCATCCGAAACTCTTTCATCACACCTCTTCAAAGTGAACCAAACAGGGAGTTGACCCGACACACAGAACCTATCCCCGGCCTTGATCTCTCCCGTCTCAGATTTCCGAAAAGTTCGAATCTTTTCGCCCGGTTCACTTTTCCTTACCCAAACAGGGTTTCTCCCGAGAACCTCGAATGAAACCCTATCGGAATCGGTTCCGCCGGCGAAGGGTTTTAACTCGAGAGACACGTGGCGGCGTGAGACTGTTAAGTCGTCGGTGTTGAATCCCGCTCCTCTTCCGAAGATAGCTTTATCTCCAGGCTTTAGGTTGAGCTTCGTGCCGTCTTCTCCTTCGATTTCCATTGTAACTTTCTCCACTTTCAGACAGAACTTTTTTGTTTTTGTTTCCGACATTTTTTTTTTCATTTCTTATAAATAACCGCTTTTTCTATTCATTTCCCGGCTGTTTTAATTATCTTTTTTTCTTAGATGTAATTTTATACTCTAATTACAGTGAATAATAAAATTATTTAACGACAAAACTCACCTGCAACGTAAAAGCAAAATATTCATCTTAATTCCTATATCATATTCATCAACTAACTTTACTTATGAAATGATTCATGGCAAATATTTAAAGCTTAGGAGGCCTTATTGGTTCATGTACTTTAGAGTATTTAGAAATCCATATAGTATTTACAAATCAATGTAAAATATATTGATTTTCAAATCAAACATATAAATTTTAAGTTATATTTACAAATCCGGAGGTTTGCCCTCGGATTTGAGTTTTTGTATTTTTAACAAAGAAATCCATGCAAATCCATTATGAAATCAAATCCATTAATAAATCCGGATGATTGAATAACACCTGATTTAAATTAGAATTTATAAATCATGAAACGAATAATACATGATTTCAATATGAATTTTAAAATTATAAAACCAATAACACTTGATTTAGTTTAGATTTCTAAATTCATTAAAATGCAAGAACCAATAACCCCCACTAAATTATTTCTTGAGATTAAAGTCTTTTGCTTACAAAAGCTTATTAGGTTTAGCACCCCAATCATATCTCTTTGCTTTGATATGAAGCTTCTTCTTGCTCTTTAAGTCAATAACACTTTTAAATCACATTAAAATTTGGATGCAAATTTGTCTTTAGATTTGAGTATTATCCGATTTTTCCCATTACATTTAAGCATAAAAGATTGCATTCTTAAATTCCTAAAATATTATTTCAGTTTCCCCAACCATGTCATAAAAACTAAAGGAAATAAATTAAAATCTGGAGCCTTAGATTAACCAAAAAGAAAATATTCTAACATATTTGTAAGAAATCACAAAAGCCAAAAACGACATCGTATTTGTCCATCTTTTGTTAAATAAAAGTCCCCTCTATTATAATTGCTCCGGTAACTTCCATCTGAACAAGCTCTAAGGAGATTAGAGACAGAAGAAGAAGAAGAAAAAAAAAGATGAAGAAGACGAAAGGAAGCAGCTTTCGATTCTACGCCACTCTCTTCCTCTCGTTGCTCTCGTTCTCCTTATCTCGCGCCTTCTATCTCCCCGGTGTCGCTCCTCGCGATTTCCAGAAGGTAATAACTTTTTTCTGTTTTTTTTCTTCCGATCTCGCGTTTTCGACGAGAAGATCGATCTAGGGTTTATGGGTCTGAGTTATATTCTAATTTAGCGTGTGTTTTCAGTTTCATCTGCTGGAAAGTTTGTGTCTTTTTTTTTTGCCACCGTTCTGTTGGTAGCTAGCTAGGAGATAGTATTGAGTGGGTCGATGAAATTTTTGATTCCTAAAGAAGAAACGTAGCTGAAGAATAGTATACGCAAACGAAGGTGGTACCTTCTGTTATGTATATAGAGAGAGGGTCCTTGAACGTGTTAAGTGTAAGCGTATAGACAGATCTATGTGTTTAAAGATCCTTCATTTGTGTTCCTTATGGTCTCAAACTCTTTTTCCTTCTCTTATTTGGAACCTATCTATGAGATTTACAAATCCTTGAACCATCTAGATTTCTGCGCTGGAGTCAAAAGTATAGGTCTTTGTTTCATTATGCTGGTGATCTGCATTTGAAGGAGTTTAGTGACTTTATTTGATGTAAATATATGACAATGTATAGGAGATCTATAGTGAGCATATCTAAATCTACGGATTTACCCTTACAAATTGTGTTTCCAGATCTTGTTTTTGATTTATTAGTAACTTGTCTTGTCAGCTCTTGATTTGTCTTTTTGTGTTTGGAACAGGGTGATCCTCTTTATGTGAAAGTGAACAAATTGTCTTCTACGAAGACTCAACTTCCTTATGACTACTACTACCTGAATTACTGCAAGCCTCCTAAGATCGTGAACAATGCTGAGAATCTTGGGGAGGTTCTTAGAGGAGACCGCATTGAGAACTCGGTTTATACTGTAAGTATAATACCCCATTCTTCTCAGATTGCTTTTCGTTCAATACATTAACCTCTTCATTATGAGATTTTGACTTTTTCTCTTAATGAAAATTTTCAGTTTCAAATGCTGGAGGATCAGCCTTGCAAAGTAGGTTGCCGTGTTAAACTTGACGCGGAGTCCACTAAAAATTTCAAGGAAAAGATTGATGATGAATACCGTGCTAATATGTAAGTAGTTAATATAGCATTCTTTGTCTTTGTATCTGTGTCTCCTAGATTTCTTTTTTGATTAATATGCAAACCTTAACCCGATGTATACAGGATTCTTGATAATCTTCCGGTAGCTGTACTTAGACAAAGGAGAGATGGAAGTCAGTCAACTACTTATGAACATGGTTTCCGAGTCGGCTTCAAAGGCAGTTATGAAGGGGTATGTCTTTAAGCTCTGTTTGTATATTCTTGTATTTTTTACTTTCTTTCGTATCAACTAATAGTTGCTGGCCTTTTGTAGAGCAAAGAGGAGAAATATTTTATCCATAATCACTTGAGCTTCCGAGTTATGTACCACAGAGATCAAGAGTCTGATTCTGCTAGAATTGTTGGATTTGAGGTTACTCCTAACAGGTATTGGCTCCTGTTATTACTTCCTTTACTTAGTTGCCTGTTTCTTGTCTAGGTTTGCTTCTCAGTTTGTATAAGCTAACTACTCTTTGTCTTTTGGATAGTATCTTGCATGAGTACAAGGAGTGGGATGAAAACAATCCTCAGCTAACAACATGCAACAAGGATACAAAGAATTTAATCCAAAGCAATACTGTCCCTCAAGAAGTTGAGGAAGGAAAAGAAATTGTGTTTACATATGATGTCTCATTTAAGGTAAATATATTTTCTTTAGACTTCTTTTGCTTTACTGTTTGGCTTGCTAACATTTTCTCGGAATTTTGAATCTTCAGGAGAGTGAAATCAAATGGGCTTCTCGGTGGGACACATACCTTCTCATGAATGATGATCAAATCCACTGGTTTTCCATCATAAACTCACTTATGATCGTCCTGTTCCTCTCTGGAATGGTAGCTATGATTATGATGAGAACTCTATACAAGGATATCTCAAACTACAATCAGCTCGAAACCCAAGATGAGGCTCAGGAAGAGACTGGATGGAAGCTTGTCCACGGAGATGTCTTCAGGCCACCTGTGAACTCTGGATTGTTGTGTGTTTATGTTGGTACAGGTGTTCAGATCTTCGGAATGTCACTGGTTACAATGATGTTTGCGTTGCTGGGTTTCTTATCTCCATCCAACAGAGGAGGGCTTATGACTGCCATGGTTCTCTTGTGGGTTTTCATGGGCATATTCGCTGGTTACTCCTCATCTCGCCTTCACAAAATGTTCAAAGGAAACAAGTGGAAGAGAATGACATTGAAGACTGCATTCATGTTTCCCGGTATCCTTTTTGCGATCTTCTTTGTTCTGAATGGCCTCATTTGGGGAGAGCAGTCATCTGGAGCCATACCTTTTGGTACAATGTTTGCTCTCTTCTGCCTCTGGTTTGGCATCTCAGTCCCACTAGTCTTTGTCGGTAGCTATCTAGGTTACAAGAAGCCAGCAATCGAAGCCCCGGTCAAAACAAACAAGATCCCAAGGCAAGTACCAGAGCAGCCATGGTACATGAAACCTGTGTTCTCCATACTTATTGGAGGCATCCTCCCATTTGGAGCAGTCTTCATCGAGCTCTTCTTCATCCTGACGTCGATATGGCTGAACCAGTTCTACTACATCTTCGGATTCCTCTTCATAGTGTTCTTGATCTTGATCGTTACCTGCGCAGAGATCACAGTTGTGCTCTGTTACTTCCAGCTTTGCAGCGAGGACTACAACTGGTGGTGGAGAGCTTACTTAACCGCGGGTTCATCTGCTTTCTACCTCTTCCTCTACTCGATCTTCTACTTCTTCACGAAGCTGGAGATCACAAAGCTAGTCTCGGGAATGCTCTACTTCGGGTACATGATCATCATCTCTTACGCGTTCTTCGTCCTAACTGGCACAATTGGTTTCTACGCTTGCTTCTGGTTCGTGAGAAAGATCTACTCTTCGGTAAAGATTGACTAGAACTCCGGACAGAAGAAACCAACTGATAAATCTTGCAGAAAGATGCCAACCAACTTTTGAGTCTTTGTATGTTTGGGTGATTGTACGGTTTGTAGCTGTAACAAAGTAAAAGAATCAAATCAACTTTTATTCGTACCTTGTTTCTTCAACACCTGCACATTCCTACAGATATTGTCTGAATCTAATATTACATGTCTTTGTCACCAGTAATCTCCACATGAACATATTCCTCCGACAATCTGATGGAACCTGTTTTTATCTCTCAAGGACACTTCTCTTTCAAAAACCTTAGAGAAGATCTTGGCAAAGTTATGACAATCAACGCATATACGTAGATTCTTGAAAACTCGAATGGGAATCCCATCACCAGTAGCAATCAACCCAAAAGTCAGAGCTAGTTTCTCACTATGGCCTAGCAACATCTTCTCCTTCTGCTCTTCATCCACGTCATACAACACACAGCTATGATCAGGAACGTAACCTGCTTGTTTCATTTTTATCAGTATCTCTTTCAACTTAGCTAACACCTCTTCCCTTCTTGGATGAGTACGATCATTTGCGTGGAAGTAATGCAAGGTTTGCTCGTGTTGAATCCAGCTTTTACCTGGTTCTTTTGTAACAGCGTTCTGCAACATCAAGGCTCTTAAACTGTTTACATCTTCCCATCTTCCTGCAGAGGCATACAAGTTAGAGAGAATCACGTAGTTACCCGCGTTCTCTGGTTCAATCTCAATGAGCCTACGACCTACATATTCTCCAATGTCTACAGATAAATGAACCCTACAAGCTCCTAAAAGAGATCCCAAGACACCAGCAGTTGGTTCTGATGGCATTCTTTTGATGAACTCAAACGCCTCCTCAATCCTACCAGCACGACCAAGCATATCAACGATGCAACCATAATGCTCAGTGTCAGGCTTAATCCCATAATCTCCCGCTATCATACCATCAAATATACTTAGCCCTGTGTCTTCCATTTTTCCATGGCTGCATCCAGATAAGACAGCTAAAAGAGTAACTGAATCAGGCTTTACTCTCTTCTCATCCCTCATCAATCTAAACAGCTCAAGAACTTCTTTCCCTAAACCATGTTTACTATATCCCACAAGCATCGCGTTCCACGAAATCGATGTCCTCTCAGGCATGTTATCGAAAAGCCTCCGAGCGTAAGAGAGTTTCCCACACTTTGAGTACATATCGATCAGAGAGTTCTGCAGAACAGCATAGAAGGGAAGCTCACGTCTCAAAACATGGCAATGAACTTGCTTGCCATGGTCTAACAAAGCAAGTCCAGATAACGCTGTTAGAACACTAGCGTAAGTGACATAGTTCGGAGTCATCCCTTCACTCTGCAGCTTCTGGAACACTTGTAAAGCCTCTTCATCAAGACCTAACTGCGCATACCCAGCAATAATAGCAGTACAT
This sequence comes from Moricandia arvensis, assembly GCA_905132765.1. Lineage (NCBI taxonomy): Eukaryota > Viridiplantae > Streptophyta > Magnoliopsida > Brassicales > Brassicaceae > Moricandia > Moricandia arvensis. The sequence continues at coordinate 86,271 of CAJHQP010000603.1, read as the reverse complement.
GAGACAACATCTCTCTCAGGTAAACACTGAAAAACCTCGCGAGCTTCTTCAATACTACCAGCTTTAGCATACATGTCAAGAAGAGAGCTTCCCACAAAGATATGAGAATCATAATTCCACTTTATTATCAGTCCATGGATTTGCTTACCAATGTACAACCCAGAAGCACGTATGCACGAGGTGAGAACAGAGGCGAAAGTGAAGTGATTAGGCTTCCCATCAGCTCTCATCATCTCAGCAAACAGAGTGAGAGCCTCTAAGGAATGCCCAGTTTGAGAATAACGAGAGATCATAGCAGTCCAGGAAACGACATTCTTCTCAGGCATTTCATCGAGCACTTTGTGAGCATCTTGCAAACGATCACAGTTACTGTAGAAGATGAGCAAACGAGTTCGGAGGTATGTTGAGGGGAAATAAAGGGTTTTGATCATGTGGGCATGGACTCTTTGACCTTCTCTAAGAGCCCTTTTGTTCACACATGCATTCAGCAACGCATTGTAATCTTGGAACCCCATGTTGGGACCTAAGACGGCCATCTCCAGCAAAGCTTCTTGGAGACGACCGTTGGAGCATAGCTGAGGGATTGGTGAGAAGGTTTGGAGAGCAGTGTTGGGGAATGACGAGAAGGATCGATGAAGTAGTTTCATTAAGTTAAACATTCGACAAATACGGTCGGACTGAAAACAGTGAATGTACGTCTCTCTCTGTTTTTAATTTCGAAACATACATAGGTATGTTTTTGTCTTTTTTTCTTCTTCTTAATATTAGCTAATCATTACATATCTAAGAAGGTTAAATTCAGACAATCAAACTGACAATTCAACGTCATAGCCAGAGGTACACAAAATATCTGGATCCGAAAAACCGAATCAAAACTCGAAAAAGTAATACTAAACCCAACCAAAACTTACCAAATATTGGAAGGCATCTAAAATTTTAATAATAGAAGAACCGAAACCGAATCTAAACCAAACGAATGTGGCTTCTACCTTTAATCCGAAAACTCGAAACCCGAATACTCGAAACCCGAATAGATACTTGAACGTCCAACCTTTCATAGTAAATGAAACCGGTGCAAACGGTCGTTACGTTCATGGCATAACAGTCGAGTGCTACTACTACTGTTGCGTCTAATTTCACATTTCTTCCTACATACTGGAACATTGAACCAGTTTTCATGTAGTAAGAGGATCCAAACAAGCATCAAAGTGGACAGTGATGAAGCATTCTTTATATGTATAGAACCATTCTCGTTGATGTTGTCATCCGCGCGTTCTCTGTAAGACAAGGACAGGGTGAATGGATGCTTGTCGAATCTGTAGTGTATTTTATCTGGAATGATTTATTACAGCGAAAGAAAAACATTACACAAGTTTGGCAATGAGATAATTGCAGAGAATGTCTCAAGCTAGTACAACAACAAACACGTTCCAAGTAAAATTCAGTTTATCCTTCAAGTTTCTAGCAAAGAATCTACACATGGACTCAGATTCTCCAGTCTCAATGTGCCTCTTCTTCATCTTCTTTCTTGGATTACAGTTTCTCAAACCATTTACATATAAATCACAACTCTGTAAATTGTTGAACGGTGTGGTTGTGTCCCTTTCTACAACTTCCACCGGAATAAATAGCCACAACATACTAATACGGACCAGAAAACCTGTAAGAATGCGAAAGTCCACTTTTACAGTTTTGATTGCTGCTGCCTCTGGTTTCATTTTAAGCACAAACCGCTTCCACGGCTAGTTTCTTCATCACATTTGGACATGGATCTCCACCAAATATAGCAGGCGCTACAGTTACAGAACACCAATTCTGCCCAACACAAAGCTGCAATAGACAGAAAATAAACAACAGCTGTCAGAACACATCCAGAGCTCAAAACAGAACAAAAGAAAAGAAAGTTCCATGAGAAACTTACTCTGTTGAAGGCATCATAGGAGTGATGAGCGTGACAGCTTCCTTGACGGTAACTACCACAAGTTCCTTCAGGTGTACCGAAGCTAGCAAACTTCACTGTGGTGATCTTCTGTCCAGGCCCACATTGCAAATGTACTTTGGGATGCAGCGGTTTGTTAACTTTTCCAGAAGAATGCATTTGGTAATTCACAAGCGTTGATTGCCATTCATAGATATCTGCACAAACACTGTCAACTTCCCTTCTGACCAACGAGATTCCGTTCGGATCTCCTCCCCATTCCTCAAAGACAACCAGTAGATTGCCAGTTGGTTTCAGCCACGACCTTGGCACATGGTACCTACAAAATTTAAAATCGGAAAAGTTCATTACTCGTAGCTTAAAAAGGGTCAAACATAGTATCCCTGAGGAATGTTTCACAGCTTTTGTACCATCTCTGAGAAGCTTCTCCACAGTTTCTTAAGCATTTGTCCTCGTTGAATGTTCCGGCATAAGAACACTCGCTGCAAGAACCAACTGCCTTATATGCAGGCCAGTGACGTCCCACGCTCTGCCCATTAATCCATATCTGACCTTTTCCCATGCTTCCCATGTCTACAGCCAACGGCGAGTCGCCAGCGGGTGCAGAGAATGTCGTCTGCAACAAGCCAATGGAGACATGTTAAACCACCAGAAACTAATTCTGTGTCCATAACAGTTTTGTTTGACGGAAGATAAACTCGAGATGCTACCTTGTACCAAGTAAGCGGCTGCTTTTGTGCCACATATGCACCTTCTGCCCACTCAACTGATGAGCTACCGCTGAGTGAATGAAGACTTAGGCTCTCTCCTCTGAGACCAACCTGAAAGAATGTACAAGATTTGGTAATCATAGTCAGTAGAGTGACAGAAACACACTAACATTGGGCAACAGAGGATTATATCTTTATTTATGTACCTTGTAAGTCCATTTCTGCCAGGACAGATCTCTCCGTCCATCATTGAGACCGTTCAATGAAACTGGACCCAGAACTCCAGCATTCCATGTCTCAAAATGTGGACCCACATTCTGCATTGTATCAGAACATATAGATTAAGAACATCTCTTTGTCGAACTTAGTGTTTGGCCAATGGATCAATTAGGAAAAAGTTTGGTGCTAGGGAGATCGAGCGACTAACCGGGAGTCCAACAGCTATGCTTAGTATTGCAATTTTGTTTAAACCAGCTCTTAGATTCACACCATTTCGGAATGTTAGCTTAGGAGAGTCTAAGCTACCATAAGCAGATCCTGGATAAGAGAAAGCCAAAAAAACATGTCAAAATGTGACCAGCGGATTGCTCTTTGTGATGCTTAAAACTAGTAAACAAAGCAATTACCAGATAACTGGCCATTGATGAACACATGCATAGCATGTCCAGCTGATAGAACTGTAAGAGTAGGCAAATCCCCAGTCCTTAAAAATCCTTCGTTGGAATCAATCTTAACACTGTAAAACAAAAGAAAGAAACAATAAATAAATTCAGAGAATTCTACCACATTCATTCGGTGTTGAGAGATTCTGAAAGGTCTATGGATACTTACTCAGTCATGTACCACAGGTAATCAGAAGTATCTCGTGTAGTGTTGATCTGCTCCACTAATCCGACCATTGTGAAGGACTCATCAATGTAAGTTGATGGGTCTTCATTGTATGCTTGCCAAGATAATCCTCCATGAACAGGAACCTGAACCATTTTCATCCTTGAAGTTTGAGCACCAACCTACCAAAACCAGTAAACGCTTTGTTAGTACTCACATAAAACCAAGACAACATTTTAAAACTTTGATGCGTTACTCATATTGTTATATCTAGTCGAAGAATATAATGATAATTCTTACCCTGGCTGTGTTGTAAACTGTGTTTTTGCAGTCTGGGAGAATACTAATAGACCAAGGAGGTAGATTGTAATGGTTGCTCCCAAAAGAAACTTTGGCATAAGATCTTGGATTGTAATTTGCTAAGAATGCAGAACAATCCCCAGATTTCGATTTGTACACATGAGCCTGCACATTTACAAATGTTTTTAACAAGTTGATCATAGCAAAACAATATTAAAGAAGAAAGGGAAAAAAGGCTTTGAGTTGAGACCTCTTGATAGTTTCCAAGAGGCATCCTCGTGGGCTCTCCTGATACTAATGCTGGCTCACACAGCTTAATCGCTCTATGCAAATCTTTCAAGTGCCCCCACTTAGGCTGCCTTTCAAGTCCTGATTGAAAACAACAGACAATAGTTATAAAGAGGACAATATTTACTAAAAAAAGAGAGAGATTAAGCAAGCTTACCATATTCGTCGAGAGGCGCGTCATAATCATAGCTGGTTGCAATAAAAGGACCACCAGCAGTTCGACCAAAATTTGTTCCACCATGATACTGAGCAAGAAACCAGTGTATGAGAATTGGAATAGCTCAAAAAAGAAGGATATGGTTTACTTTGTGAAGATGGTAAATAAAGAAAGACAGCAACATTGGCATTACCATATAGTAATTGATGAAAGATCCACCCTTTTGGATAAACCTTGCAACGGAAAAGGCCATATCTTCAGCTGGACGATAAGGAACTGGGCCTCCAAACTTTGTAAACCTGTAGAAACATAGACTGAGATCACAGTGAAGCAATAATAGAAGAAGAGATTCACTTTTGAGTTTCTGCTTACCATCCAGTCCAGGCTTCAGTCCACATTTTTGGTTTGTAAGCCTTGTTTGGAGAGAAGTAATCGCAATAGAAGCCATTGCAAGCATTGATCTAGGCAGAGAGCAAACATAGATTCAACAAGTTAACAAAATATGCATGGAGAAAGAGACTGATCATTGTAGTGATCCACATGTGTTATTGTCGAGGAATTGCCTAAATGATTGAATATCATTATTTGAGACAGAAGAATGTAATAATAGTCAAAGAAGAAAAAAAAATCATGAAAAGAAGTAACACCAAAGCATGTGCAGCTTTAAGAAATACTAATATTTAATGAAATGATTTCATTAGGAATGACGAAGGCTACAGCTAATGAAGACAATGTCCCAGGGAAAAGACAAAAGAACTCACAATAGGGTCGGGAGCATCGTCTTGTTTGCACATGACCCAAGGGACACCAGTGCCTAGCCCCACAGCCATTTTAGCTGCCCAGTTGGTGTAAGACCGTCCCGGTGCACCGAGCTCATATTCCATTGGTCCATATTCATTTTCAATCTGTCACAACACATAACTTTGACTCAGACAACAATTCTACTTAGTCTCACCCTCACTATATAAATACAACAATTCACTTGAAGGGTTCTCTTACCTGAGAGAGGATTATAGGACCGCCTTGGGATTCAAACAGCCTCTCAGCTTTCATCATGTTAACAATCTTTGTAGTAAACCTTTGCATTTGAGCCTTCAGAAGGAAAGAAAAAGGTGTCAATGTTTCTGAATTAACTAAGGAGTCAAACAAGAGTCTATGACCAAGTGTGAGTTTTGATAACTTCATAATGAAGATAGATTATCTTAGGAAAAAAAAACATGTCTAACCTTGAAAGGACCATTATCTGTTCTGAAGCTAATCCCTGGAACATACTTAAGCCAAACAGGAAATCCACTGAGAAAGTTAAACACAAACAAACAATCATATTAGATTATCTCTTTATTAACTTACTATGTTAAGGATAAGAGACAAGAAATAGTTACCCAAAGTTCCATTCAGCACAGACATAAGGACCAATCCTTAGATGAAGATAGAGTCCAGATTGTTGGACCAACTTGACAAACTTAACCAAATCATAGTTGCCTTCGAAATAATACTGCAGATGAAGCCAAAAAACATTAAAGTGGAATCCAATGAATCCAATCAGTGACAAACAACAACAACAAAAAAAAAGTTGAGATTTTTACTTACTTTGCCAGGAGAAGGCTCATGCCCATTCCAGAAAACATAGGTCTGAATCACATCTAAACCTCCTTCTTTAGCTTTCCTTATTAGATCTGGCCACATCTACACACACAAAACACACACATATCAAGACAAGAAACAAAACCTTAGATTTGAGTTTAGTTGAATTAGGTAGACAATGTGAGATTACAAAAACAGCCAAAGGTTCAAACTTTGTAGTAGCTCTTAACTACATTGCAACTCAGAGTAAGAAGAAACAAAACCTCAGGAGTGCTTCTTGGGTAATGAATAGATCCAGAGATAAGGATTCTTCTTTTGCCATTAATAGTAATGGCTCTGCTATCGTAAGAGACAGAGGCAGAGACTGAAGAGACAATAAACCCTAGAAGAAACAAAGCAGAAGCTGCAGCTATAGCCACATTCTTCATCGCAGACTGTTGAGACCAAAAAAAACAAATATCTTCAGTCTTATATTCTTACAGAGGAGATAAGAATGGTGTGGTCGGAAGCAAAAGCTTGAAGCTTTCTTTAGCTCAAACTTTTTGTAAGAAAAATGTGGGTGAAGAGAGAAAAGATCTGCGAGGAGAATTAATATTCTTGGAGTGTGAAAAGATGAAAACTTTGCGTTTTTGGTTGTTCGGATGCTCAATTAGAGGTGCGTTACAGCTGCTTTTAAAAGCACTCAGCAATGTGAGGGGTATCTCGTGGGGACCCACCTTTGAGAGACTTTTGGGGCCCACCCTGTTTTTGGCCTTTCTCATTTGTTGATTTTAAATTAATTAAGCCACCTTAATAATGTTTAAATAACATACTACATTTTAATAGTTACCGGATGTTTTATTATGTACAAAAGCCAAAAGGTCATTTATGGATGGAAACTTGGAATAATACTAAAGGTTTAAATATTTGAACTTTTCGTATTAAACTTCTTCTCTCTATGTTACTCCTTTATCCATTTCACAAAAAAAAAAGTTATCAAATAAACATTTTTAAGTGTGTATCACCTAAATAATCTTCAGGAAAAATAACAGAAATAAAATTTTTATTTTAAAAATTTGAACTCTACCCCATAAATTTAGACATTAAGTCTAAAATATTTAATCTAAAAATATAAATGTATATTTACATATTTTAATAAAATATTTTTTAGTTATTTTTCTCTTTAGAATATAGTTTTCTTACAAAAAAAAATTTAGGTCTATCCTAGTTATTTCTCAGAAAAAATCATCTTAATACATTTTACATGGATTAAAAATGTTGTAAAAATATATTAATGTACTCTTATTTAACATATAATTAATTAACTTAACTTAAATAAAGATTTATTGGTTATTAAAAAGGAAAAAAATAATATGTAAATTTATATTAGTAATGTAAGATAACACATTCTAAAAACCATAAATGACACTAAAACATATAAATTAACTTCATAATTTTAGGCCCGCCATACACAAATTTAGCCAAAAAACATGCATCGGATTTTTTAAAAATTGTCGACTTCCCACTACCGAAGCCTCATTTGGATCGTGTCTTCATGTCTCGCAATCCATGTTTTTGTCGACTTTATGTATAAATTTAATAATAAAACTCATCATTCAAATAGTAAAGACATGAAAGATTTTTATGGTTCTTTACGACATGGTTATCCACGAGTTTTTGAGATGTAATTTTAGGGAAATTTAAAAAACTGTTTAAAAACTCTATCTAAAAACCCGTGAATAATTATCGCATTATCTCAACCACTAGACATATGCACAATTTAAATTTTTGAACGGTCTTCCGAGATCTCTACCTAAGACCACCTCCATCAAAAAGTTTTTAGGGAATTTTAACCAAAAATAATGATGTCACTATTTTTCTTAAGAATCGGTTTCAAAAATCTCAAATTAAAAATCGGTTTTTGCACTTTTTCGTGGATTTCACTGACACGTGACGGTCCACGATTGATTCGTTTTTATTTTTTCTTTTTTATTTTTTAAATTATATAAAAAAAACGTTCTTCTTGGTTTGCTAAGAAACAATTCTCAAAATATTTTAAGCTCAAACAGACGAATTTACTGCTAACTTCGAACAGCTTCTTAATAATTAGATGACCATTTAAATTTATTACTAAAGTCGATTTTGTTCATAATTGGTGTGGCCATCCAAGAAATCTAGATTCGACGGTGCAACCTATATATGGCTGGCTATGTCATTAATTTCGTTGATATGCCGTATTCATATTCATGGATGGGAAAGCTAGCTATAAATTAATTAACTACTATCTATTAATGTCAAACAAATACTATAAAGTCTATATTATACTCATCAAAACACGCAAACATACATAATAATTTTGCTAAACAAAGAGATAAGGTGTCGAACCAAAGGAGGTTTCGTGTTTGTAAAGCATCGTTAAAGTTAACACCGCAATAGATTAAATTGAATACAAACCATTTTTTTGTCCTCTTCATCAGATACACGAGAACAAATTATTCGAGTTATGAAGTGGTGGTCGAGGAATGAACGTATCGTATATGGCAAAGAGCTAGCCACAGCCTGAACCATTAATACTATATTATGAAGAGTAAATAACTATATCATGCATATATATATATATATATATATATATATATATATATATATATATATAATTTTTTAGTTACCATTATGTGTTCTATTTTTTTTTTTAATGACTATAAAGTTATATATGAAGTTTGGTTTAAGCCGGATGAAACATTGATGTTAGTCTCTCAAATGTTTTTGAAAAAAAAATAATTATATTTTTATAATATAATATATATTATCGACTCTAAAAAAAACTTTAGACTTCAACTTTCTAAAAATAAGTTAGTTGAAATCGTTAAAAATCGTCTTAAACCTTTTAAATTTAGGGGTCGACCTGTATATTTAGATTATGTTTTATAGTATATAAATATATTTTGATGACTCAAAGATTATGGGTTTAAACTCGGACATTTTTGCAGAACGAGGTAACACCATATTAAATAGATAAAATACTATTGCATTGGTTTTGACTTTTTTGGATCTTAAGGCGGATCTTTAAAACGTGTACTGGGTCGTCTATACTTAACAGGTTCTAAATTTATACTCAATTCCTAGTAATATTCATATCAAGTTTTTATTAATCCAGCAAGAGAGAAGCTAACGCGAAGGCCATGTTTCTGTACTTGTAATAGCGTAGATTTATTAGATCCGAGCTGTTCTCCCTAAATCTTTATTACTACTAAAGTCTATTCTCAAGAATAAAAAACGTTAGAATATTTCGTAACTTGATCGTATAATACTGATGAGAGACCATATTTGACAATCTTTAAGAATTGATTGCACATGCAAACCTTCATTTGCCAGTTCGTCATATTTTCAACATGTGCACGTTTGATATTTTTAGACTCATGTGTTCTGAATCAATCATCCTATCTAGCATCATTAGAGTATTTGATCCAACTCATGGTACGTTAAATAACTGAAATACATGCAGTATGTAAAATAAAATGACAGTCGTCACTACAAATCCATATACCTGGGAGTTTCCCATTTGTTTTTAGTTTTAACACGTGTGGTCTTCATAATTAGAACGTGAATGAAATAATTATTGTGCTACTAATCACAAGGAATTCTAAAATTCAGTTACGTATAATCTACATATAGGTTATTAACCAATAAAATTACAGAGTGTTCTGACTGAATTATGACTCATGGTTCACCACCACTTGAAAATATATTTCTATTTTTTATGATGATGGCTAATTTAATAATTAACAATATACATTACATTGTCCGGGGGGCAAGCATGCATGCATGTTGCAGCTTTTTTTTTTGTTTACGACTTGCAGCTTATTGATAATTATACAAAATAGAGTATCGTAATTAGATTATTTTCATTTGGGGTTGAACTAATATAGTTAGATTTTTGTAGACCCAGTTTTAAATGCTAAGAGTCACACTTATACATACGTATATAATTGAGATACCTCACATGCTTTCACAATCGAAAAGAATATCGATAGAAACATACACATTAAGCTCTTATCCATATATAGCAAGGAGAGGTTCATTTATTTCAACGGCTTGCTTCGTTTTGTATATTGCTTTGGCCAGCGTCTTTAATTCTTTTTAATTGGTTGTCTCATCTTATCTTATCTTACACGAAAGGTCTCGTTTCTTCTTCAGTTTCTCGACATAACACGTTTTAATATGATCATTTATCTAAAATATATCTACAACATATAAGAATACAAAGAATGATGGTGATCCTTCTGAACTTTTGCGAGAAACGACGTTCCATAATTTCTGATAAAATAAAATGAAACTAGGATTCGAAAAGAGAGCTATCACTGATCTATTATATACGTGGGACGTGGCAGAAACAAATCTGAGTCTCATTCATATCCTAATTGTATATACTCTTCCATCACTTAATAGTGTGATGAACAAACGATGGATTAGGATGAAAAACAAGTGGGAGAAAACGTCGGGTCCAGAAGAAGCGTGACACGTCAACCTTGTCGGTGGGGCCCCTAAGAACATCGACTGGATAATGTGCAATGTTATAGGACGAGAAGGCATCGACGTTACAAATAAAATGAGTGGCTGTTTATGTATGTGTAAAAGGATAGGAGCTGCAAAAAAATAGAACACGTTTTATCTTCTTCTTCTTTTGTTTTGTTTGGTCCTCGTATGATTTTATGCACACGATGGAGATAATATGGATGAGGCTTCCACGTATTCAATTGAAAACGATAATCAATCTTGATCTTTGAAGCGGTCCCTTGTGACACAACCGATACAAACTGAACATATGTAATTCTAGCAAAACGAGAATGCATTGGGCTTGGTGGTTTTGACGAGGAAAAAAACTAGAGAATTGAGAGTAAGAAATCTTAGCCAAAAATCACAATCTAGTGGTGGTAATCTATTGATATTCGTTGTGTACCTACGTTGATCATGAATTCCATTTTTGCTGAAAGTAAGTTACCGCTATTTGACTTATTTGGATTTAGATTTACGTTTAAATGATTAACATAGTGAATCATATCAAACGATTGATTCATTTATTGGTATTACTCAAAAAATATTCTAAATTTGGATCAGAAAATATGTTATATTTTCGGATTAGTCCACTGTATAGCATTAATTATATGTTTCTCGGGGTCGACGGATCAGCCGTTAGGACGTATAAAAAAACAGAATCTATATCTGATTTGTTATCTACTATTTTGGCTTGTATGCTGTATTTGCTCGTGCCATCCAAACCTGATAATATTCAAAGGATACCCAATTTTATTTAGTAAAGAAAGTTAAGAATTTGTGATATTTTATGCAAGGAATGTCACGTTGATCGATTTGGTCGGTCCATTGTAATCTATTGCAATAGTAACATGTTTTCATTGGACGGTTATGGTGCCGAGAGATCAAAATGGGCCTACCCATAAATGAAAAATCACTAATGACAAGGGAACCTAGTCTACTGTCGCATTAAATTTTCTATAGACAACTATGCTATAGATACTTGTTTTACTTTTCATCTTCGGATAAGGATGTTGCTGCTATGGATTATATCAAATGACGAGGATCACATTTAGAATGTATTATTCTGTTTATGAATCATATCTATGGATTGAAATATGAGCTTATCAAATAGAATTGGCTCAACTTGCAGAATTTTATATAGAACCATTATTCAGTTGTTTTTACGACTAGTTGGAAGTTATATGTCACTGACTTTTGTTTATATAAAATATCTACGTTAGTAGTAGAAGAATCATGGTTGGAACAGAAGACAAAAAATTGAACATTTTGATTTGAGAACCAGTAGGTGTTACAAATTCATACATAATAATGTGTATGTACAACACACGTCTCTCCGGTTCAGTGAACAGTGATGCTAAACCGACCTACTAAGGAAACGTTGATGATCCTTCAGCTTTTTCATGGTCCGAGGGAGTGAACGACCTTTGCTACTATAACTACTGTGAAACTTGCTCATCTACAAATTCACCGAAGGTGAAGATGGTTATGATTTGTAATTGTGTCCCTTTACCAAGAATTGAAGAATTATCCATTAAATAAATTTATGATCGATCTTTGATGGAGATAGATTCAACTCACTGAGTATGAAGGATGGCAGGTTGGATTCTGATGGTTTTGGCTTTGCTTTTTCAATCATGATCTCAGTCGAAGAGTCGCTTGAGAATCCTAACTTCTCCATTATTTTTTCTAATCTTTTCCCGTTCGTCAGATACAGATAACCAATCTAGAAATTAACAAAGAAAGGAGGGTTTAGTATCACGCAAAACAAGAAGATTTGCTTTCAAGCAGAGTTAGAAGAACACAGTGTAAGTGTAGTTATTGAGAGTACTTACCAGTGTCTCCAGTGATGATGCTTTGTTATAAACTGCAATACCTGCACGCCTTCTTGTACGAGTTCTAGCAGAGCCTAGATTCTTTCCCCACCTGAGTACATCCCTGCAGCAAATACACATTCATCAGATAGATATAATCCACCGAGAAGTGACTCAATCACATGTGCGTAGCTGGATACTGAAATAATGAGTTTAGTGAACTCACCTCTCTTCCTTTGTTAGGAAATCATCATCAACAAGTTTCTTCAGCAAAGCATACTGTAGAAGATGAGGATAAAAAGTTAGACGTTAAAATATTATGTTCAAACAACAATTTGCTTAGGCTGATAGCCTGATACCAATTGATATTCTCGTTTCAACGGTGTAACTATAAGAAAGATCTAAGACTATATAGCAAACCAATGAAACAGAGAAAACACAATACGCTGATTCTTCGAGAATGGCGATAACATCATACCTGATCTGAGAAAAACAAAAGAAGGTCAGAAGCTGACAAACCTGAGCTTCACATCGCACCACAGCTCTAACACGATCGTTATAATCTTCAATACTAAGTGGAGGGAAAAGGAAATGCCTACGAGCATATAGCTGCAAAAAAACAAGTAAGAAGCTATCCCGTGAGAGAGTAGTACAATCCACATATGGCATATTAACAGTTAAAAACAATAGAGTGATTAGAATGAAACTTGGTACTTCCAATCAAAATCAGTCAAACAAAGATTAAGGGCAACAAAACTTGCTTATAAGCAAAGATTAAGGGCAACAAAACTTGCTTATAAGCACAAGAGCAATGTGCAAAACGAACCTCATAGATGGAATCACCTATAAAAGCTAAAGAAGCAGCATTGAAGACTGATCTTGGCTTCTCCAGCTTCGGTGGACTTGGAGACCATGTCTCATATCCCATATAACTATCATCAACTTCATCACTCAAGTCTACACAAGAGCCACACAATCTTAGTAAATCATATTTTTCCAATAAAACCAGAAAATTTGAAAACTTTTGATTAGGGTTCGTCTTATCTACGCAATTCCATTAAGAAAGTGTCTACCTTTACTTTCGGGTCGCTTGAGCAAATCGTCGACGGAGATGCTGATTCGCGGAGACGGTGGAGAAGGTAAAGGCGGCGGTAAGAAAGAGTTGTTGCTGTTAGGGGTTTTCTTCACTTTACGAGGCGCGTTAGGGTTGTAAGGAAGTCTAGGCTGTGTATCCAAGGCAGCCCTCACGGAGAAGCTCCCCGATAAAATCACCATTGAAGCTTACTTAACTCTCTTCTTCTTTTCTTCTTCCTTTGGAGTCAGCTCCAGCGATAAGGCGATGACGCTTCGTTAGCTTTTACGACGTCGTATTAGCAGTTTAGGTCTTTGTTGGGCTTTTACTAATGGGCCTTTCCTTTAAAAACTGAGTCCGGAGGGTTTCCTTATAAGACTTGCATTTTGTGGTCCATGCATCTCCTCTTTAGCGTAGTGTGTTATATAACTTGTCGACACCTAACCCTCCAGGTTTTACATGTTCTTTTTCTATAAGGTTATAATATTGAAAACATTTTTCTATTTTCGAATGACAATGTACCAGAGACAGTATACTTTTTGCTTATGTGTTTCTTGTCTCGTAGCAGCTACAAATATGGGTTGGGACTTGGGAGTCTTGGGATACATGAGCCAGCATAGCCATTGAAGCAACAACGAGGTAGAGATCTTCAAATGCATGTTAGGGGAAAAAGCTGAACTGGTGGACAAGAAATCAATATATATTGATTGATATAGTTTTATTCAGGTGCATATGCGTACTGAAAAAGATAGCATATAGTTTGATTTCGAGACACAATTCTTTTTGATGTTTGAGGTTAGGTACTTAGGTCAAAGACTAAGTATTTAAAATGTTCCGATTTCTATAGTGATTTTTCAAATTTAAAATTTATCATATGCGTTTGTTTTATTGAAATTAAAAAGATGGATATTGTCCAAAAAAAGATAGATATTATACTTACATAAACATTACAAAAAGTACAGCATAAATTTCATCAAATGGTCAAAATGGCATGTAGTGGTTTTGCATCAATTTCATAAAGAGAACAAAGGATCGTGTTCTTGGCTATCTAAAACCTTAGAGATTGTGAAATCAAATGGGGGCAAAAATATTCTCCAATTGTCAACTTCAAATGGTTCTTCACATGGAGATATGGTCCAGATGAAAACAACCCCGCAACTCCCCCCCCCCCAAAATTATAAATAACATGAAATAAACTTATGCATATTATTTCACTTAAAAAAAAAACTTAAACGACCAAAGTCATACAGATAAATTATTACAGAAGTAAGAAGATCATATAAAGAACTAGAAACTATTGAATCATCAATGTCGATTGACTTCAGTGGTAGAAGAAGAAATATATCTAGCGACTTCCACCTCTGTTTCCATGTCCAGGACGTGAACTGAAAGATTTTTTGGGCAAGAAAATATATTATTTGACTCATTAAATTGCATTGCTTTTTTTCTTATTCTATTCTATCAACTGTCAGTCTTTTAAGACTTTTTGGGCAAGAAATTATAGAGATCCATAATTTTTAGTTCATACAAAAAAAAAAGAATATGTAAATTATAGATCAAGAACTTTCATATACTTTATTCAAAAACCCTCTCGGACTTCCAAAGCTGCACGACCTTAAATCAAAGGAACTCATGCAATAATTAGACATGATTAAAGCACTAATTTGTATAGTGTCTTTCTTTTTCTCTTGATCAAAAAATGTATATACAATTAAAGTGATGATCATATAAAGATAGCTCCCGTGTTAGGTATTGCTTGATTGAAAAGCTTATAAATGGCGTTTATAGACATTGAAAAGGAACCAAAGGTTTCCCAAAGAATTAATATTATTGGGAAAACTATTACAAAAAAAAACTAAAAAGAGAATCGCTAATTCTTTTGTTTGGCATTAGTCAAAAGGTTAGATGTTAAATTACAATTAAAAGTGGTTTTCTAGACTCAAAGTTTGTATAATCAAAGTAGTCAAGCGGCTAAATAATCTCACTCTTTAGATTATCTACTCTATTAAAATAGAGTCCTAAATTTATCTACCATTGAAAGTTGTCATTTAACTTTTGGACTGTTTCAAGTTTGTTAGTGTATTACATAATATATGGTACCATTTAATTAGAAACATATATTTATAATTATCCTTATTACTCAATTATCCATCTAATTTATAATCTTTCATATATTACCTAAATATAAAAACTTCAACAAAATATGGTAATCAGAATATGCTATATTTTTTAAAAAAGGTAATCAAAATATACATTCAATTTTTTAAAAATAGAAATCAAAATATTTTAGTTATATCTAATTTTTAATATACAAAAAATATACCGTTCGCCCTTTTCAAGGACGGGTCAAAATCTAGTAATATATTATACCAAAGATCATACATGCACAAGCTGTATGAAAGTGAGGTGGTGTGCATGTGGTCCATTCATGAGGAGATTAAATTGGACTTAAATAAAAGCATCATGCTTTTATTGTAGAGCTTCGTTTGATTACTTAATGTGTTCCATGATTAACATATCTGCAGTCCAAAATTCGAGTATGGTTTTTGGATGCTGACCGGTCTAGCACCATAATTATATTAGACTAAACTAAGCTTTAATACATCTCTAGTCATTAAGGCCATGATTAAGGGGATCCTTAAGTGGGTTTCTTAAGGCGTGGAGCCCATGAACAGTGTAAGGATCGGTTACAAAAACTATAAACTAAGAACCGGTTTTTAAGAGTTTCTTACACTGTTCACAGACACCACTGACACGTGTCGACTCGCGATTGGTTCACTTAAAAAAAATAAAAAAAAATAAAAAAATAAAAACCTAAGAAAGGGTTTCTTAGGGTTAATTATGCTCAACATATGTGTACGCCCAGACCTAGATACTATATTGTTGTCAACACTAGATACTATAATTGTATTTTCATGAATATCTTTGCGCATACATGATACATATGAGCATGCATGTGTCCACTACGATCATGACAAAAGATGTGTTAATATTATATACGGAGAAATAAAGATATGTGACCTAGTGGAATTTCGCACGAATGCGCACCCAAAATACCCCACAAGCCAAAAGACAATTACCACACTTTTCTTTTCATATATTCTTTATCTATTCTCTTCATTTCCTTATAGAAATATTTGTTACCAAAAAAAAATAGTAACTAAAATTTTTGGAAAATAATTGATATTTGCTTGGCTCAAATTATGGATATACAAGTATCAGCTTGATAAAACAACTTTTTCTTCTTTTTTTTCTTTTCTATTTTCATGTTCTAAGTAGAAAGATATTTTTTTCAAGTCCATAATATATGTCTTGCAAAAATAACTTGAATAAACTATAATCCTCATATAATTAATTAACGGTGCTACAAAACAAGGTACAATTCATTATAGGGTTCATTCTAATTTTATCAAAAATTTGTTTAATATGTTTAATTTGTTTTTTATCCTTGCTCCATGCATGCTTCATCTCTTTTTGTGTTTGTGTGTTTTTGTTAGTTTCGTTGCTTTGCAGGTTATATTCTAACGAAATTAGGATTATTGAATGTACTGACGTACTATCTTACCCGCTATATATACTTCACATTATCACGTCAAAAATTAATAAATAAAATTAAAGAACTATCAGCCACATGATTTGTTGTCACACCGCATGATAATCTATACTATTATTTGCGAAGTGATTTTTTTGTGACGGAACTCCCACGTTAAAAGCTAAAACAATTAATATTATTTATGCCCTTAATAAATAAAATATATAAATTATTAAAAATAAAACAAATTTAAATTATTTTTATTAGATAAATAAATAAACTAATAATAATAAAAATTATCTAAAATCTAAAAAATATTTAAAATAAAAAAGGTAATTTTGATAAATATATATTGTGTTGTTATCCAAAAGAAATCTTTTAATAAAAATTTAAAATTACAAAAACTGAAAACATATAGCTAAATATTAATTAAGTAAAAATATTAAAATTGAGTGAATTCTAAGAATGATTCATTAATAATGAATATAATATACATAAGAATTTTTACATAAAAATCAAATGAAAATATAAATATTAATTTATCTTTATAGTTTTTAATTTAGTAATGTATATAATGATAAGTAATTTTATAATCCCTTAATAAATAAAATAAATAAATTATTCAAAAATAAAAATGAATTTAAAGTAAGAATTTTTTAATAAAAATTTAAAATTACAAAATCTGAAAACACATAGCTAAATATTAATCAAGTAAAAATATTATAATTGAGTGAATTCTAAGAATGACTCATTAATAATGAATATAGTATACATAAGAATTTTCAAATAGAAATTAAATGAAAATATAAATACTAATTTATCTTTATAGATTTTAATTTAGTAATGTATATAATGATAAGTAATTTTATAATCCCTTAATAAATAAAATATATAAATTATTTAAAAAAATAAATTTAAATTATTTTATTAAATAAATGATTAAAATTAATAAAATTAAAATAATAATTCTGATATATATATATATACATATATATATATTGTTGTTATCCAAAAGAAATCTTTTAATAAAAAATTAAAATTACAAAAAACAGAAAATATAAAACACATAACTAAATACTAATCAAGTAAAAATCTTAAATTAATATAATTGAGTGAATTCTAAGATTGAGTTATTAATAATAAATATAGTTTATATAAGAATTTTCACATAAAAAAACAAATGAAGATACAAATAATAATTTATTTTTACAGTTTTTAAATTAATAATGCATATAATGATAATTAATTTTATAAAATGTGTATGCCCGCATGTGCAGGCAACCCACAATTAAAGTTATATAAAGAGAGATACCAGGATAGATTCAAAGTGAAAGAAAGTCCCAAAAACTAAAAACCAAAAAAATTTAAACACAAACCCATTCGTGTGCGTGCGGCTAAGTTATAACACTAATGGACACTACTTCATCACTTTTGCTCTTCTCCTTCTTTCTATTTGAAATCATCATCATCATCATCATCATCATCAACAAGATCAACGGTCTCAGATCATCCTCAGCTTCAAAGACGAAACTTATTGAGCATGGTACTAGTACTCACAGCCACGGACCAAGGTTTCCACAAGGAAGCTTGGGATGGCCTATCATCGGAGAAACCATCGAGTTCATCTCTTCTGCTTACTCAGACCACCCCGAGAGTTTCATGGACAAGCGTCGACTGATGTATGAACTCTTCTCCCTTTCTTTTTACGTTATATTTACAAAATTTAAATAAACCAATTGACTATAAATGAATTAACTCTAGTTCCTTATATATCATTTTATTAGTTGTTAACATGTTTCTATAATCTATATATGTTTTTATATATGCAAAAGGTATGGGAGAGTGTTTAAGTCGCATATATTTGGAACGGCTACGATCGTGTCGACCGACGCAGAAGTTAATAAAGCAGTTTTACAGAGCGACTCGGCGGCCTTCGTGCCGTTCTACCCAAAAACCGTGAGGGAGCTAATGGGAAAATCGTCGATACTTCTGATAAACGGGAGTTTACACAGAAGATTCCATGGACTAGTCGGTTCGTTCTTAAAGTCACCACTGCTCAAAGCTCAAATCGTTAGAGACATGCACAAGTTTTTGTTGGAATCTATGGATCTATGGTCCGAGGACCAACCTGTTTTCCTCCAAGAGGTCTCCAAGAATGTTAGTATATTCTTCTTTTAATTACTATTTTCATATTTTCAGTGCATTAATTGGAGATTTTAAAAGGGTAATCATAATGATGATACCATAGAATATTTATCTAGTGTAAAGAATATGGTTACAATAATTACATTTGAGATAATGATTACAAGTTTCTGCTTTTTTGTTTGTTTAAGAAAACTAATTATTACCCTTTTAGTTATGCTTCCACATGTGATTTAATTACTTTATTTTGATTGATAGGTTGCATTCAAAGTACTTGCTAAGGCCTTGATAAGTGTAGAGAAAGGGGAAGAGTTAGAAGAGTTAAAAGAAGATTTTGAGCAATTCATCACAGGACTCATGTCATTACCGATTGACTTCCCTGGAACCCAACTTCACAGATCTCTCCAAGCTAAGAAGAAGATGGTGAAGGAAGTTGAAAAGATCATAGAAGGCAAAGTCAGGAGAGCTAAAAACAAAGAAGAAGATGGTGTGATTGCAAAGGATGTTGTGGATGTGCTGCTTAAGGACTCAAGTGAAAAATTAACTCACAATTTGATTGCTAACAATATGATTGACATGATGATTCCTGGCCACGATTCAGTACCTGTCCTCATCACACTCGCTGTCAAATTCCTATCCGATTCTCCTACTGCTCTTCATTTTCTAACGGTAATTAATTTAAACCATAATCAAGTGATGATAGCAATAAGTTTAAAATTATAGTATGGACTCCAGTATAAAATTTTCTAGACATGAAAAATAGAAACATATCATGCATTAATTTACTAGAAATTAATAATGGATTAGAAACTGATATTAAGTTATTAACTCGTGGATATATGATCGCCACAAAAAAATTATAAGCTCTTATTACTTTAAAATATTTTTGATTTATCAGGAAGAAAACATGGAGCTGAAAAGTTTGAAGGAATTGACAAGAGAGCAACTATATTGGAATGACTATTTGTCTTTACCTTTTACACAAAAGGTATATAAATATTCTCGTTTTCTCTGATATAAGTTAATTACATGTGAAAAAGTTCATTAGGTCGTTTAATAAAATTTTATCACCAATTATCATCAGGTCATTACAGAGACACTGAGAATGGGAAATGTTATAATTGGAGTGATGCGAAAAGCAATGAAAGATGTTGAAATAAAAGGATACGTGATACCAAAAGGATGGTGCTTCTTGGCTTATCTCAGATCAGTCCATCTTGATAAACTTTACTATGACTCTCCTTACAAATTCAATCCCTGGAGATGGCAAGTAAGAATCATTCAAATACAGTTGTTACACAACCAGATATTTAAGAAGAATATATATTTAATTAGATATACGTTTTCTTATACACTAGGAAAGGGACATGAACACGAGTAGTTTCAGTCCTTTTGGAGGTGGTCAGAGGTTGTGTCCTGGTCTTGATTTGGCCCGTCTTGAAGCTTCAATTTTCCTTCACCATCTTGTCACTCGCTTCAGGTAATCAAATAATTACATGATATTACTACATAACTATTCATAGATATAATGTAAATAGTTAAATTTGATGATAAAATAAAAAGATAAAGGTGTGGCAAGCGCTCTAGGCTTTAGACAATGCGGTACATTAGGACCATATAAGTCTCATCTCTTTTTGACAAGTTGGACTCGGTTATTAAAAGACAAAAGTGGAAATGTATTTCTTGAGAAACTTTCTAGCTAGCAATTAACATTCAGATCTAAATCTAAATGATCTTAAGTCTGAAGATTTTGTATAATAACAACCTAATGTTTGGTTATGATATGCAGATGGGTAGCAGAAGAAGATACAATTATAAATTTTCCCACAGTTCATATGAAGAACAAGCTACCCATTTGGATCAAAAGAATATGATCGTCTTTCAATAAGTGGAAAATGGAGAATCAATTTTGCATAATCAAAAGTGTAAAAGGTTAAACAAGTTACAAGTCACAGGAGTGTTTGAAAGTGGGAGTGAAATGAAAGTGATAGTGAGACAGAAAATTAGACGCATGCATGATGGAGTGTAGAGACAAAAGGGAGTCACACGTGTGGGAGGCAACAAAACACGTGTCAACTATTCGTCGTTTTCCGTCAAAAGACATATAATACGACAAAATCACAAAACCTATATGTTTGTTGAAAGGGCTCGACGTGGATCCCAGCTGCTTATTTATTTTTGCCGGCATTAGAACTTCTCGTTTTCACTTGTATATATATATATTCATGATAGAATCCTAATCAGTTTCCACGACTATTCCTCTTGGTATATGTACCATCATTACAGATAATTTTATGAACTCTGACCAATCATTCATTTTGATATCTTTGTTTAGTTTGCACATAGTCTCCAAAGATACTATTTATATATTATACATCAAATACGTTTGCGTTTGTTGATTATGCTGAAACAGACGGTATCAAGCTCTGCCTGGTGATCATGAGTTACATATTTGAGTCTCTCTGTGTTATTGTGTACAAGTCTATTCAGTCTTTTTCTCATTAACTAAACTTAAAAAATCATCAATCATTATTGTGTAATTTCTAAAGTAGTTACAGAGTTTTTGGTATGTTAGTAGTTTCTGATTTGATAAGGATTTTGAAATGATGAAAGTTAAGG
Source organism: Moricandia arvensis (assembly GCA_905132765.1). Taxonomy (NCBI): domain Eukaryota; kingdom Viridiplantae; phylum Streptophyta; class Magnoliopsida; order Brassicales; family Brassicaceae; genus Moricandia; species Moricandia arvensis. The sequence goes on along the minus strand of CAJHQP010000603.1, from coordinate 64,756 downwards.
GACAAACTTTGGCCTCCAATAATTTAGATGTTATATAGTGAGAAAGTGAGATTCCTTAACTTCCAATAATATGAGTTGATGTAAATAACATAACAACCCACTGATATTAATTTAAACGTAAGAAGATAAAGAAGGGTTGTTCTCACTGAACATCACTAACAACCAAACATCATTACACCATCACCAACCAATAATTTAATTTTAACAACATTTTATGATAAGAAATCACAACTAGAATCTCACCCGCGCAGTTGCGCGGAATTATTTATACTTAGAATTTTATACTCTTAAATTAAAGTTTTAAGAATTCATAATATTTTATAAACTTCATGTTACGTCTATATTGTATTTTTTTGGTTTGGTACATGTTCGGTTGTGGTTTTGGTTTTCGATTAAAAAAATATAGTAACAGTTCAGTTATTTATGAATTTGAGTTTGGTTTGAGTTTTGTATTTTAATTTTTGTTTTAAATAATTATGTTAGAAACTCGACAAAATTGTAAGTTCAATTCGAGCGCTACACTCTGACCCGCGCGGTCGCGCTAATTTATTTTCATGTGTATTTTTAGTTTATATTTAAAAATAAAAAATTATGATTTAACAAAACTATTTAAACTTTATTGTATATGTTATTATTTTTATTGAGTGTATTAGATTATTTACACGAATCTTGAACAATATTTGATAATAATTAACAGTTATCTTTATTTGTATTCAACATTATATTTATTTAAATTAATTAATATTAATATAATATATTAAAATATGAAAATTTATAGTTTCTTTTCAAGATTAAAATTGAATGTTCAGTGAATTATATCATGATTAAATGTTCAAAAGGTATTTTATTGAAAAATTAAATATCTTATTATTGATTATCCAAAAATTATCTTATTATTAATTATCTTATTATTAATGGCAAGAATAATTATCAAAAATAAATTAAAATTTGATTTTGGCTATTCATATTTCTGAATATAAAATCTGGGCTATCACTTGAACTTCAAACATATAAAGAATTTATACATTAAATTTTTGATTTGTGTTATAAATTATATTTTTGAATATATTCTCTTATTTGAAGTTTATGTATAGTTAGTTTCCGAGAATCTAGATAATTTTGTTACAAAAATCTTTAAGATTCTTAGTGATTTTTAATATTATTAGCATGCTAATTCAAAAAGAATGATTCTAGGGAATTATTGTTAGTCATTATACTGGTAGTCATTTTTGAATAGTACCACATATACATAACTAACTAATTTTATACATAAAAGTAATATATCAACTGTTGCATAATACTATAATATTATAAATACAATAAAAAATTTGGTGTGGTTTTATTAACATTCAGGAATACTTAATATTCTTTATAATATCTGTAAATGAAAAAGATATTTGAATTTATGACAACATATATGAATGAAAGATTGAATCAGAAATATAACATTATGTTTAGTAGTTTTATTGCATGATTCATGTCTTTCATGAGAAATATATAAGTAACATATGAATGAGAAATATTAAGATTGATAGCATAGATTAATTATATATTAGTTGGCAAAAGTAAAATAAAGTAGGTAAGTCATATGTGTTACATGACATAAATTATATATTACATACGTATTCATAATAAGTCTCTAAGTAGGATAATAAAATTCAGTAACAAAAATAATACTAATAAAAAGTAGGATAAAGTTAGTTATAAAATAGAATCTAAATTAATAGATTATATATATACCACTTATATTTAGTCACAACATAGTTCAATAAGTCCAAAAAAAATATGCCAAGATAATTTTTAAATAAGACTCTGTTTTAATATAATAGATAACCTAGCGGATTGGTGTCATGATAAGAACGTGGGCTTAAATGTTGTCAAAAGCTATGCCTCATATATGATAGGCCCGTTAAACTAAGAGTTTAAATATTTGTAAAAGCCCAAGATCAATGACATTGGAAAACCGTTAACTAGTTAGGTGTTACTTCTTTGGTTACTTCATTTTTATAGTTTTTGAGGCCTTAATTTGAATGTTCTACGCATTATACAGGTAAATTAGATATACGTTTCGTCTGGTCTGAGACATTTGGTAAATGTCTGCTCTGAGCTTTGTGTTAGCCAATTTCTTTTGTAATTTGGTTACAAAAGTCAAAAAGAAAACTTTCGGGTTAGAATTAATACCATGACAATTTATGAGGGACCATAACTGTAAATACTTACTTCCTCATGTACTTGCCGACATAACATTTGTTGAAAACAGTAACCACATGCCAGAGATACTCCTCTAGAATGGGACCACGTGCAACCTGTAGGACAGTTCAATAATGTCATCTCCCTCGGTGACTCCTTGAGTCCTTGTATTTATCAAAATCATCGTAATCAAATTTTAAAAATATTTAATTTTATATTTTAAAAATAAAATATCATTATCCATATAATTAATTATCTTTTAATTAAAAACATAAATAAATAATATTAAAATTTATATAGTATATAAAATTAACAAATTTGTAGTAAAATTTTAAAATGACATTTCTTTTATAGTAAAAGCTTTTTTTATAATGATAGTTAATATGAATGAAACTCAAGGAGTATAAAATAAATTATCCTTGAAAATGAAATCTAATTTTCAGACGTTTGACCAGATAGTAAAATCAGATCCTCACGCTAACTCTATTTGTAAAATATAATCACACATGTTTTTCTTTTGTAGAAACTAATCACGATCTTATCTAACTAATCTTGTTTTATCCCATAATCATAATATAAAATTTACAAATGAAAATATACATCACCTAATTCGAGAAACCTCCATATAACAACAACAGTGTCCAATTTTTTATAAACTACAAACAGTTTCATTTATCAAATCTCACACGCCATACTAACAATTAAATAATGACAAACTACGGCACCATTCCGACGTCGTCTCACGGTTCCCCTGTGGTAGACCTCGACTCAATCTCACGCGTCAAGCAACACATCAAAGACGGACTCGCCACGCGCCGCCCATGGAGAGTGATGTTCGACTTCCACTCCATGACGCTCCCTCGCACCCTCTCCAACGCTTTCTCAAGAATCAAGAAGAACCTCCTCTACTTCCAGACCAACTACGCGATCGTCTTCTTGGTCGTGATCTTCTTCAGCCTCATCGAACATCCCACGTCGCTTATTGTCTTGACCGTGTTGGTCTTTGTCTGGATCTTTCTTTACTTCTTGCGCGACGAGCCTATCAAGTTGTTTCGTTATCAGGTCGATGATAAGACGGTGTTGGTTTGTTTGTCGGTGGTAACTATTGTTTTGTTGTTTTTGACCAACGCGACGCTGAACATAGCTGGTGCGTTGTTGGTCGGAGCTGTGTTGGTTTTGATCCATGCGGTGGTTAGGAAGACGGAGGATCTCTTCTTGGATGAAGAGGCGGCGATGGGTGAGACTCTTGGCTGACGTCATGGCTCGTCGACTTGAACCGAGTGATTGATCTCGAACTTTCATGTATCTACTTTTTTTTGTTTACTATATTGTTTTTGGGTTTTATCATTTGGTGTGTTGTGTGATAATAACTTTTGACTTATAATTATATTGCTGTGAGCTTTGAAGTTTGAACCATTCTAAATTGCTACAAAAGTTTCTTAAAAAATACCAGGAATTGATTAGTGTAATAATTTACTCTGGATTATTAATGATTTGGACTAGTCCACCGAAAATAACACAAATCAACTGATAATGAGTCTATCAATTTCTTGAGCTAGCTCAATAATGTATAGGTCGTTGTTTTCTAACGTCTCAACCATCTAATTAATAGGCATTCTATGCATATTTTCTTGGCATGTGGGTTCTGTTATGTACCATGTGAGAGCCAACCTAAACATACTTAATTGTAAAATTCAAAATAGATGTGTGATCGAAAGATAATTGCACTTTAATGACATAAATAGTTAAATCGATTATATTAACTGGAATGCTACAGTTTTTTTTGGCATGCAGAACAGGCTGCTTAGTTTTGATCACCTTTTTCAGCTTATCTTATCTCAAATTATGAGTCTCTTTTCAAATGATTCTTCTTAGGGAAATAATTATTGTAATTGGTCACCAAAAGAAGAAGTCATCAATAATACATAAACCCCACTCGCAGAGAGTTATAAACTCAAAAAGGATTTTAAATGGATATTCTCATTTTGCATCCTGTAAAGTTTTACGGATCATTCATCTTTTGGTTCGAAGTTCGGAAAGGGGACCCAAAGCTCACATGGGTACATTTTGTTAGGCCCTTTCAAAACCCATCAAAGTTCTCTATCAATTAAAGAAAAGTAATTTAAAATCAGAAATCATTAGACTTAGGATACAGGCTTTGATTAAGGCCCAATATCAGCCCATCCGGGTCCCAAGGAGGCCATTGTCTATTTACATGTCAGGTCCCTTCGCCGGCGCTTATTACCACCGTACAACCTCTCCGCCGGCCAGAGAAAAATGGCGGCGTATCACCAACCGTACGATCCTTACTACATCTACAATCCTCTACTGCCTCCGCTTCCGCAGTTAGCCGACGAACCTGGGGCAATTAACACACTCTTCGTCTCCGGCTTGCCTGACGACGTTAAGGCTCGTGAGATCCACAACCTCTTCCGTCGTCGTCCCGGATTCGAGTCTTGTCAGCTCAAATACACTGGACGTGGCGACCAGGTTCTGTACTTCCTCCCATTTCAGTTCACTTTCCCTAGAACTCGTGTTCTTCACCAGAAGACTTGTTGATTCGCAAAAAGATGTAAACTTTATGATTCTGTCTATGTCTGAGCTATTGAAAGTACTTCTCTTTCAGGTTGTTGCATTTGCAACGTTCTCGAGTCATCGGTTCGCTATGGCTGCTATGAATGAGCTAAATGTGAGATTCATTTTGATCTGAGTTGGTGACTCAATAGTCATGTTGTTGTGTTTACATTATCTTGTGAAGTTTCTATGTGTAAAGATGTGTATTTGATTGTGGTGAAGCCTTTTTCCACAGGGTGTGAAGTTTGATCCTCAAACAGGATCGACTCTGCATATAGAAGTAGCTAGATCAAACTCTAGAAGAAAAGAAAGGCCTGGTATGTGTATATACTTAACTCTGTTCTCGTTTTGCTATATAGAGTGAATAGGTTATAGAAATCAATGACTAATTAAACTGTCTGTGTGGATAGGAAGTGGACCTTATGTCGTAATTGATAACAGAAACAAAGAGCCATCTAAATGTCAGGACGACCAGAGTGATGAAGGTAATGTTCTGGTTACGTTGTACAATTCTTAATTGTATGTTCATTTGTCTGCTTGATGTTTTGATACATGTAGGGGAAAGCGATCCTGATGAGGGACAAGTACCTGTGAATGGCGATTCTCCAGATGGAAACGATAATACTAAAAGGTTGAAAGAGTGCATTTAGAAGCTTGGTTTTGTAGTCTTATATGTCAGAAGCAGAAGACTAATGTATATACTGATATGCTTGCTAATTTACAGCGAAGTGGACTCTGATCAAGATAGTAAAGCACCACCACCTATTAGTGTAAGTACATTGTAAATCTAATCTATCAACCAGTTTCTATCTATAGTCCGTTGAAGATGTAGAAAATCTCAATTGTTACTTCCATTTAGACTTGTTAATGGTTCAAAATCTTATAGACACATTTCTAACAGGGGCATTTGGAAAAAGCATCTGATGGAGGTTCTGGTGCTCAACCATGTTCGACCTTGTTTATAGCCAATCTAGGGCCTAACTGTACAGAAGATGAACTCAAACAACTACTTTCTAGGTAACAGTATGCAATGGCTTAATATCATTGCTTTTGTAAAATCGAATGTTCTTTGATCCCTCTGCTTACAGATATCCTGGTTTCAATATCCTAAAAATCCGAGCAAGAGGCGGAATGCCAGTTGCATTTGCTGATTTTGAGGTACAAGTTGTTACTTGCTTATGATTTTTTTTTTTGCTTGCCTTTGCAGCCTTTAAATACTTACTCTTACAAATCACAGGAAATGGAACAAGCGACTTATGTCATGAATGAACTTCAAGGCAACCTCTTATCGTCTTCAGACCGAGGCGGCATGCATATAGAGTAGTGTTTCTTGCATTTTCTCAATTACTTAAATTTTGCAAGATTGTTACATTCATGGTTGTTATAGGCTAAATCACTGTGACTTTCTGGTTCTCGTTTCTTCTAGATATGCAAGATCCAAGATGAGGAAACAGTAGAAGATTATCATGAACAGTAAGCCTCACCTCTCTTCTGACAACGGGATTGAGAGATCAGAAGCAATTGAAGAAGCTGTGTTTCTTATTTCAAGTATCGACTTACTATTTGTAGTCATGAAGATGGACCTTCTATGCTGACACTTCAAAATATGTGTTTGTATTACCTAGCCAAAATTTACTATTAAAGATCTCAAAAATCTTATGTTGGATATTTCTGTGCACGCAGAGGATCTTGGACAGAGAGTGAATCAAGTTCATAGTCTTGTCATGGTCCACACTGAAGGTTATTGAATCACTGCCCCACCAAATGTCCTGACCAGTTTTGGGCTTTTCTGGTGCGTATGTATAATGTCTTATCTTTGTTAAATTTGAGGAAAATGTTATGCGGATAAGCAGAGAAGATACCCAAGGACCCAGTGCATTACTATACTGACAGGCAATTCAGATTTTCATACCTGACTTCTCTCTCTCTCTCATGCATCATTATTACATTGGCAAAAACTTCCACTGTCGTGCGAGTAAGGAAAGCCTTCAGTGTTTTGTTTTCTCTTGTTCCTCTGTGTGTCCACACTGGCATAACAATTCTCTTGACCCTCCAAAACCAATAATTCAAATTCAAAAGAAGATTGAAGCATCTTCTTGTTTTGTCATTTTATAATCATTTCCTTATACAAAAACCAATTTCAAATTCTTGATAACATATCTAGCAACTGTTTTTTCCTTGCATCTTACCCGCTATACAAACAAAAATAACAAAAGAGTCGGAGAAAAAGCTTTCCTCCCAGATTTGGACCACATTTCTGAAAACTGGGAGACTTTACCCTATCAGCTAAATCCTTTTAGTATTACTTGTTGTGGTTTAGTTCCAACCTCTGACCTCTTTCCCTCTCCCTTAAAGCTAGTCTTGGCGTTTCAGTAGACAGTCTTTCACTGAACCTATCCGACCCAAACCCATCTTTTGTTAGCTGACCACTACTGTAATGATCCGCCCAAAACCGTCCGCTTCTGTTGCCTGCCTCTGACCCTGGAGTTGAACAGCAGTTCCCATCCATTATCATATCTCCTTCCAGTATACGCAACACCTTTAGAAATGACCAGAGAAGTTTTAGTATCATCAGGAAAGTTTGAATCATCATGAGACTGAAGACTGAAGAGTACTGCAAGAGTTACTTTTGATTACCTGGGACATGCGTGGCCTCAAATGTGGGTCTCTACGTATACACAATGAAGCTGCATGAAGCATACAAATGACCTCACTTTCTACAAAACGGTTCCCAAGCCTTGGATCTATAAGTTCTTCTACCGCATATTCTTCTAGTAGCGGACGTGCCTGAGATTACAAGCAACGAGCATCAGTACTATTTACTTTACTAACTAATTAAAACGTGTATTCATTACCCATTCAGTGAGGCATTGCTGGCCTTTTGGCATAGTTATGTCAATGGCTTTGCGGCCAGTGACTAGTTCAACTAAAACAACCCCGAACGAGTAAACATCCGCTTTCTCTGTGATCTGTCCGCTTTGAGCATACTCTGGAGCTAAATAGCTGCATGACCACAATATACTTTCCTTCAGCAACAGTTTGAAGCTTCAGGAAGAAAATTATAGCTTAGTTGATGTATTACCCGAACGTTCCTATCACTCGTGTTTCTACTCCTAGTTCTCCATCAGGCTGCCATCTCGCTAGACCAAAATCTCCGACCTGATAGAGTTAAATAGCTGTCTCAGGACCAATGAGCATATGAAACAAAAACCAAAGACAACATTTATATATACCAGTGGTTCATTATCATGAGTGATGAGGATGTTGTTAGGACGCATGTCTCTGTGGACAATGCATCCAACTCTGCACTCTTCATGAAGATACCGAAGACCTCTTGCTGCTCCAACAGCAATCTTTTGCCGTGCAGGCCATTCCAGTGTCTCTCTTTGGCGACCTGCATAAGAGCTTGATACTGAGCACACATTCTCTACCACAAAAAAATGTCAAACTTAGGCATCATCATTACCGTATAGATGGGAGTCAAGTGAACCATTGCATATGTATTCATAGACCAAGAGCCGTCTACTATCTTCAATGCAGAAACCAATTAGCATAACAACGTTTCTGTGCTGAGCACAGCTGAGAACTTCCACTTCAGAACAAAACTCAACATCTCCTTGAGAACTGGCCAGTTTGTATTGCTTTACTGCAACTACCTGGCCTTCCGGTAATACACCCCGATGAACAGATCCATATCCACCTTCTGCCAAGAAGTTAGCCTGTGAGAACCCTCCTGTTGCAAGCTCTAACTCAGCGTACGAAAATAGCCTAGGAGGTTTGCCAAATACTGGCGCCTTGTGCTGGCAGATAGAACAGAGAGGAGGTGGGCCAGGAGGAGCAGTTCGAGAGAGTGATATTGCATCTCTCACGTTTCCACTAAACTCCAGATCAATCCTTCGACTAGAAGACAACCCAGCTTCTACATCCAGCTTAGAGAACTTCTCAAGCAAAGCCTTTGTAGTTGATACTTGAGCCCTATCATCACTTTTCCATAGGCTTTCCTCAGCCTCTAGGGATGAATGACGATGTGTGCCAATATATTCTGATATCCATGGCTGGAATCTCATACTGGTTGATGCTAATGATTGACTTTCACTCTCTGTTTCAGAGCCGGAATCATCATTCTCCTTGATGACCAATGCTCCATCCTTCTTCATGTACCCACTCGTTTCCAAGGTGAAAAACGGTGAAGTTCCGGGGTCAGAGCTTGACACTGATGAAGTACCTGCTTCTGTACTTGTGAATGGTGTCCCCAGCTCAGGGCTGCTAGTAGGAGTTACAGGTAGCCCTCTATCAGAATCTAACGATCCTTTTGTGTTCTTTGTGTGTGTTTCAGATACTGCTTCTGGCCCTGTTGGTAAAGGAGACCCTTTCTCAGCAACCTTCCTAGGGGATCCAACCAAATTTAAGCGCAGAACTTTTGCCTGAGAACGTTTCATCATCACAATGTTACATTGCAATTCATCCATGCACCGTTTCTCTTCGTGCTTGAGGTGTCTGTAAACCAAACCACAAAGTATAAGTTGGGAAAGTTTACCGGTAAAATGTTAACAAAACCAAAGAAAATTAGATTATTACTTGTCTAGAACTACCCAGTTAGCTTGTGCTTTCTTTGACTCAGCAGCAACTGCTCCATAGGGTGATCCAGAAACAATCTTAATCTTGACATTTATCTGTAGTAATCACAAACAACAACAAAAATATGAGAAAGTTCACGGTATCATGATAGCTAAACATGTCAGGCATGAGAGCAAACCTTATTAGGATCATAGACATCATGAAGCTGGAGAATCATTTGGGAACAAGTGTCAGTGAGATCACTCTTTATCGCTGGAAGTGCTTCAGAATGTGGTTTCCTGTGACCACTTGCACAATCTCCAGCAAACATAGGGAAACTCCTACTGAAACCCCAAAGTTTTCTTCCTACACATTCATCAGAAAGTAAATTCGATTAAAAAATAAACAGAGAAAACTAAACATTCAAAGAGATATAGCAAGAACAACAAAAGTCATGGCAAGAAAAGTACCTGAGTTTTGAGAAGGAACAACAACAATGAGAGTAATGCAGTCCCCAGGCTTAACAACATGAGTCAAAGCCCAGATCAAAGCTGTCTTTGGAATCTCCCTAGAGGCTTTAACAGCAACGATAACCTTCTCAGCCCCATCAGATACTACAGGCTTGTCCTGCTTCCCTCGCTTCAGTAAACGACTCATTTAGGATTCCAGTACACGAGAGGAATAAGGGTAAAAGAGAATGCAAGAAACTTTTCTTGACCCTCTTTTTATGTTTGTCTTTATAACAGGATACTCAGAGAAACAGTACTTTCTTGGTGGAGAGATATAGGGTCACAAGACTCTGGAAGATATACCAAGACAAGAATCAAAGACTCTCTCCTTGATTAGTGATTTCCAGAAAGACCTTGCAGATGAATACAAACTTCACAGACTTGACAACACCTTTTCCTCTGCGCTTCTTCTGCCTCTTCCAATGAATCACATGAAACTTGAAAGAACACAGTAAAACAAACCCAACGGATTCAACTCCACTTTTATGAATCTTCTTCCTTTTTTGTTTGTAAAATCACAGAGTCAAAAGCTTATTACAGCCACTTGGTTTTTTTTTTTTGGGATCTGACAACAACAACAAGAAGGGAACAAAAAGAGACGAAAATCCTCTTGAGCAGACAAGACACGAGAAGATTCACTTTCAAAAGCTGTCCACAACTTCGAAAATTCAACCTGTAAATACACAAAAAGAGAAACGATAATGAAGCAGGAAGATTGTGATTGAAGAATCGAAACGGTTAGAGATTAAAACCTCAAATTCCTTCATTAAAATACTGAAAAAAACTAGAAGAGAAGGATATTAAAAAACGAATTTCATGAGAATGAGAAGGAATTTTCCAGCCATTCAACTATAAACCAAAGAGAACGGACAAGAGATTAGATACATTTTAATTATATATTTGTCGCAAACAGACAGAGGAAGAAGAAGAAGATTATAATAATGTTACCACAGAAAAAAAAATCACAAGCTAAGCTGTCTTATGAATTTCACCGCCATTGAAAACGATTCAACCAAATAAGTGAAAAAAGAGAGAGTGTGACCAGACGAGAAGAAGAACACAACAACATAGGAGCGAAAGTGAGATTACCAGAAGAAGCATTGATTGTTGTTGTCTTTCTTCAAGCTTCGTCTCTTCTTTCACTATCAAAGCACGGCTTTCACAGAACACTACTGGTGAAGATGTGAAAACAGTTTTTTGTTAAGGGTTTTTTGGTTTTGCCTTTTCTCTAGCTAAGCTAGTAATGCCTCTACACACTAGTAACAACAAAATAACTATCTTTCTCTCTCTCTGCTTATTACTGTTTATATTGTGTCTTTTCCAATGCTGTTATGATTTCATTACAAAGCTTTTTAAAAATATATATATAATAATATGATCATGTTTGAAATTTTGAATGATTTCATTAAAAAGTTATAGTTAATCCCAATATTGGTTATGAGTTGCTGTATTTAAACTGAAAGTTGTTTTCTATCATCAACATAAACAGATTCATCAAAACTCTATATTCATACAGATAATAAATTACGGCTGCTTCATGTTTAGTGGATGTATAAACCAATTTTTAAAAGAGATAATAACCAAAATAGATTTAAAAAAATCATCCTCAAAATAATATAAAAAATGATTAAAATATATATTATTAAAAGATGTAAATATATATATTTATATTTTTTAAATTAACTAATTATATTTTGGATTTTTGAAAAAAAATTATTTTTAAGACAAAAACTTCTAAAAATTTATTTGAGAAATTTGCTATTTTTAAACAGTGAAACTAATTTTTTTTAAATATAATTATTTTGTTTGTGTCTAATTTAGTACCAAATTAGAGTTATCTCGGCTGATTTTAAAAACGCTGGTTATGTCATTATTATATACAAGTGGACTTGTTGCTTTCAATTAAAACCGCTCAAACTCATGCATTTGGAAAAATCAAATTTTACTTTTGATTTTATAATATAAAAAACACTAGAACTCGAAACTTTTAGTATTGTTCCAAATATATGTTGATTATCATCTTGGATTATATAATATCAACTGGTTAGATGATTTTCGTTTAATTCATTATGCTGGTTAGAGATGAATAGACGGTTGTCATCGTTGGACTTTGGCGAGACTTTGTCCAGTTATATTAACCTTCGCGAAGCCTATAGACTCAACCTTTATTGGTCCCATTTTGAATGAACTAGATCTTAAAAAGTTCAAATTAAAAAATAAATACTAACGCTAAATAAATTATAGCTTTTTGTGCGGGGTTTATAAAATTCATAAACTTATATCCCAAAAAATATTATATTTTTATTTCTATTTCTAGCACTTGTTTTACTTATAAATATTTATCTAACATGAATTTTATATTACAACCAAATGATAGTAGTTTAATGGCAATTTTTCAAAATTTGATGTATATTTATATTGTGATACATTTTAAATAATTTTACTATACAATATTAAATGTATTTTTTTTTAATTGACCGAATCAGTCGATAAAACTTATAAAAAAAAAAATAGATTGCTTATTATAAGTTCCAAAATTGCTTAAACTGAAAGTAACCAATTTTGTTCTTTATAGCTTTTCTCCTATAAGTTATAACGACTCTTTAGTTTGAATTTAAATTTTTGTAGTTTTGTGACCATCTTTCAGATCTCCTAAACACAATCTCCATGACAGACCTGGGGAAACGAATCGACGTCGTTGTATATGACAAATTTGAATCAAATGCAGTCTCCATCTCCTAAACGTGGTTTTCTAAACAAGTACGTAGTCACATACATACTCACAGCCGACAGGTTTGCTTAAATTAGATTAAACAAAATACTAAGTACTATTAGTTACGTTGATCTTAAGATTCAATAGTATACTATTATTTTTGAACCGTTCAAAATTTAAACAACATATTTTTTTTAGAATTCACAAGAGAACAAAAAGAGCCGTGATTGGCTTTTGCGTGAATTAAACGATTATTTGAGATCGGACTATATAGAAATTTAGAAAATAAAGAAGTTAATTAAAATTAAAATACAAAAAAGGAAGTTAATTAAATTTTATAATAATGTGTAAGAGACAAAATAAAAAGGAAATGGTCCAAAATATGTGTAAGTATTGAACAGAGCACAATCACAGGTAGTTCTGGCTCGAGTGTCATGTAGTAATCCCTCGTGGGTACGTCCAACCCTAACCATCCCACACTAATCATTATCTTTCTAATTTCACCAATTTTATTATTTTCCTTGTTACAGCATTTTTGAAATACTATTAAAATCTTCAGATCATGTGGTCCTCTAACAAAATTTCATAATTTATAATGTTCTAATGATTTGCGGGAACATGTTACATACCTTTTTGAATTCCAAATGCCTTTGAGAAGATATTTCATTGTGTAGTTTATTGTTTAAGAGGTTTAGTTTCGTTACTGGTTTATATTTAGTCTCATAGACGTTATTTGACACTAGCTCTGTCACCGTCACGGGGCACATCATCGGCGGCGGCCAATGCCGTCACTGCTTCAGTCAGCCTCCTCCTGTCCCGTCACACGACCACCCACATATTGCTACTATATTTTAATGTGCTTTTGGGTCAACAACTATATACTTTATTGTATAATACTATTAGACATTATTGTAGAATTCATGAACAAATAATACTTAAGAATGTGAAAAAATAACCAACAACGTCGTTTAGCTCGGGGTAGGTGGCCGGCATGACTCATGAGTATGTATGATGTGCACGAAGACAAATTAACTATTAATCCAAAGTTTATAATTAGTCGCCGGTTTTTACTAAACTATCATAGTACAAACATAAAGTTATATGATTTCAAGAAGAAAACAAACATATTTAACTTTTTTTATACAGAACAAAGCCTGCTTAACACACTTTTCAAAACTGCACATTGTATCTTGTTCCTTGAGTCCTCAACTTACATTATTAATAAGTAATTAAGTAATTAATTTCGATACTTTGTGCGGTGATATTTTGTCCTAATGACAATGCAACTTTTCACAATATGGTTTAATTAAAGAGGTGCATCGTGCGGGGAATTTTTTCATTAAGAAATTGCATAGGCGTAAGATGTTGTTTTGGTCGTATTCGTTATAATATTGTATGTCTAATTAATTAATCGATCGTACATAAGTTGTTTAGAGACAATGACCCTAAAGTTAATCACCTAGCTCGTAACCTATGTTGCTAGCGACCCATCAATTTTATTGGGACACTAATAAGTTTAATGTATCTTTGCAACCCACAGAAACATTCAAGCAACCAGGTTTTTGTAATTGTGTGTTTTCACTTTGTCATAATGATACAGGTTCAGTGAATTGTCTCTTCCGTCATTAAAACTGTGTGTGTTTTTGTTCTTCTTTCAAGGTTGTGTATTAATTTTACTAATGGGTTCTTCAATTCCGAGGACAAAATTGCATTTAATTTATTCAGAACGGTAACATACATTTATTATCATTTTGAGTAAAAACCAATATAAATGTAAGTGTAATTAATTATTGTACCAGGTATTAATTTTCGGGTCGTCATAAACTAAAATGGCAAGAACATCTATTTAACCCATTTTATTTTTTTTAAAAGGTGAACCTGTATTTAAGCCACTTAAAAACTATTTTCTATCTTTCAAAATGATATATATTTTTTAAAAAAATCAAACATATTAAAAATACATTTATTAAATTTCAGTATTAAAATTCATAATTTTTGCGATTGTCTATTTTATCATAATTTTGAACCAATAAAAATTCAGTAAATACAGTTAATTTTTTTTTTAAAAATTACAATTAATTATTATAGTTGATAAAAATACAGTGAAAAATATTAAAAATAAATCTTTTTGAAATAAATTATTATTTTAAAATATGCATCTTAATGAAATAGAAAAAATAGAAAGATAATTTTAAACAATAATTTACATACTAAAAATAATTCGATTGGAAATTTCTCACAAATATTTCAATAGTAAAAATAGAGATTGAAAAATAATTCTCAAATGAAGATCTTTGAAAAAACCATTCATTTTTCTTTTGATTCAACTTTTATTTCAAAAGCAAAATTTAATTCTCTTTTGAAATAATCTAAAATTATTAATATTATTTTTTTGTTCAATAACCTCAAAGAATTTCTCATGGATATGATTTAACATGGTCCAGTAACGTCACGATATACTTATACTGTTACACAGACGTTAGCATGGCCTGGTTAACAGATCATGATGTAAAACTACTGTATGAACAATGAAAAATGGTGGTCCACTACATGACATTTTCGAGCTTCTACTTGCTGCAGCTACTTTGTTCTTACCCATGCAGGTCCAAAGTGTACAACTATTAGCATGAGAAAGGTATCTTATTCAACAGTCATTACAATTATACGTCTAACTCCTGCACATGATAATAATTACACTTTACGCAAGTATCTGCATAAAATACACCTGGTCCAGTCCAAGGAAAAACGGTCTATTAGTATGTGTCATATTACCTAATCAGTACTCATAAAAAATGACTTTTACGCACCTACGACCGACAGCGTGTCAGTACCATGCTAAGGTAGACCGGTTCATGATTGAATCATGGAAAAACGGCCGATTAGTACCTCAACTAGTGTCATATTGCATAATCAATACTCAAACTATTTTACTGTACATATTTGTACATGACCTAGTAAAAATTTGAAATCGATACATAAACTCATAAAAATGGCTTTTACGTACTTGCGACCGACAATGTGTCAATAACATGTTGAGGTGGACCGGTTCATGGTTGAATCATCTTATGCTAACATAAACGACGTCGTTTTGAGCTAGGAAAAAATACGCGCGAATCGAACCCGGGTTCAACACATAGAAAATGCAAGCATTAACCGCTCATAAAATCGACTTTTACGTACCTGCGATCGGCATCGTGTCAGTAACATGCTGAGCTGGACCAGTTCATGGTTAAATCATCTTATGTTAACCTAAACGACCAGTTCATGGTTAAATCATCTTATGTTAACCTAAACGACGTCGTTTTGAATCAGCAAAAAAGAAACACTTAGCGCGGATCGAACCTAGGTTCAACACAGAAATGCAAGCATTAATCGCTTATGCTAGTGGAGAACATAGACTTGGGCATTCGGGTCCTCGGGTCGGGTTTGGGTCAGCTTTTTTCGGGTTCGGATCCTTCGGGTCTTAGATATCTAGACCAAATAGGATAATTAGAATTTATCGATTCGGGTTCGGTTCGGGTCTTAGATAATTGGACCCAATAAGGTAATTAATTTTTTCGGTTCAGATTCGGTTTGGATCCGGGTCGGGTTCGGTTCGGATCCTATCGGATCATCCCCAAAAATTACCCAAAAACAAACTAAAAAGAATTTGAAAATATTTTAAATTTTTGAATATGTCCAAAATTTTGCCCAAAATATGATCTAAAGACATGAAAAATATCCAAAATTTATTCGATTACTTAAACTATATTTTATAAATCTAAAACTTTACATGAAATCCAAAACTATACCAAAAAGCCCAAATCCGAAACTTTTTAAAAATATCTTTAATACCAAAAATATATTAAAACACTCATATATATTTAATATATACTAAAAGTTTTGGGTATTTTGGGTATCCTATCGGGTCTCAGGTTTGGGCCGGGTCGGGTCCAAGACCCACGGGTCCTCCATATATGGGTGTTTTTAAAATTAAATAATAAATTAAATATATTTTTTAAATTAAATATATCTTTTTAAAATATGAAAATATTTAATATTTAATTTTAAAATAAATTTTTATTTGAAATTTTGAGATTTTTTTTGTTGTTTGATATTTGTTGGTGTTCATGTAAAAAGAGGAACATAATCACTAATTTAAAAGTTAATATGATAATATGACCCTAGTTGAGGTACTAATTTCAAATTTTTATTAGATCAGATATAAATATGCATAGTAAAATAATTTGGGTATTGATTAGAGAATATGACCCTAGTTGAGGTACTAATCGGCCATTTATCCCATATAAATATTACCGGTTACCTGATACGTTGTCGGTCACAGGTACATAAAAGTCGTTTTTATAAGTTTAGGTATCGATTTCAAAATTTTATTAGATCATATATAAATATACACAGTAAAATAATTTGGATACTGAGAAAGCAATATGACCCTAGTTGAGGTATTAATCGGCCATTTACCCTCCAGTCCAATCATCAAATAAGATTTATACGTGTAGGTGCATGAACACATATGATTAGAATCCTATGTTTTAATCGTAAGTCGCAGAGTTTTAACCGTTGTTATTTACTTTAAAATTCAGTTTCATTACGAATATCGGATCGAGATGTCTTTTTTTCATAAGTGATGAAATGAAGAGACAATGACCCTACGTTATTAAATTAGAATGCTCTCTCTAACTTCAATATTACACCACTTTATTATGGGCCGCTTTGGTTATGCCAATAATGACATGTAACATATCCTTCATCTTCCAAATTTGTTTTAACACTAATTTATTATTTTATTTCATATAACATATCCTTTCATTTTATAAATATATAATTTTGATATTATATTTTATATTTAATAATTGTTAGATAATATATTGCTGTCATTTAAAAAAATAAAAATAGATAATATATATTTCTAAATATAAAAGTTTAATATATGTTAACAATTTTATTTTTGTATAAATTTTACTTAATTTACGAATTTTAATTTTTAAAGGGTGAGTGATATTTTAATCACTTTAAATGGTGAATGATATTTTATTTATTTAAATGAAATTATTTTTTCAAAAAATAGTAGTTTATCAATTCAATATAGTTTTCATACATAATTTTTTATTACTTCTATTTTAATATAATAGACTATAATTATAAAATTTATAAAATTAGCATATAATTTTATTTTGTTTTGTTTAATATAAAATTTTAATTAAAATAATTTATAATACTACTAATTACGAAATTAATAAATGTATTAATTAAAAAATATTTATTTTTTTTTAAAAAAGATCTTGTTAGATTTTTCTCAACAAATTTTGTTATTACTAAAACTAAAATTTACATTTACAATTAAAATAGATTTGTTACTGATATTCTTACAATTATTTAGATTTTTCTTAGAATGCTATATATTAATTATACTAATATAAATAATCTAAATGTAACTGAATTCATAGACCTAATATGACTATTTTATAGTAGATAAAAATAGTACTTCTCTTTTAATAGAGAAGATTAGTAAAACCTTTATAATACTCCCTATGTTTCACAATGTTACATGTTTTAGATTCTTTTCAAAAATGTATGTTTTGTACTTTTAATGCATATTTAATCAATTAATAAATAATTAACTTCAGATTTCACAAAAACTGATAACAATTATTGAACTTTTATTGATTTAAATTTATAAAAAAAAAATAATTATTAAAAAAATATGTATTTATTATCTGCTTTATTAATGTGTGAAAAAATTAAAATACATCATATTGAAATAGGAGTATATAGCAACAAAAGTAAATTTTCTGGATATAAGATTAAATAGCAATTTAGAAGGAACTGTGTTAGCTAAATTTGGGAATACAGGACAATACAAATGAAAAACAACAATACAGAGTCATTCAATTTCAAATACATTTATGAATAGATTTCAAGAAACAGTTCGGCCATAACTTAAAGATGCCAGGTACAGATTCTTTCCCCATTTTTCCTGCATTAAGATAAAAACAATACACAAGATCTCATGTATTGTTAATGAGAAGGGAGACCAAAGACAAAAGAATTGAGTAAATCTTTAAACTCACCTTGACATGTGTGCTGGGGAACTGAGAGGTACGCAATGTCTCTTGTGTCTCATCAGCCAGTCTACGCCGTGGGATGCTTAAAATTAGAGCAGCTTGATCGGTTGTTGCTGCCGTTGCCGTAATTCTGTATCCACCATCCCAACGCCTGTGGATGCCTTCACTCGGATAAAGAAAATCCAGTTCAACAACCTGCAAAGAGAGATAAATTGGAGAATTTTATGAATTAGATATCTAAATTTGAAGGAAGAGGAAGAGGAAGAGGAAGAGGAAGAAGCCATCTCATGAAAGACAAAAGTCGAACCTGTTCACTGTAGCCAGAATTGCGGGACATAACAACACCCCATCGGCTACCAGCTGTTGCCATAGAGGTTACATGGAAGCCTTCTCTCCACTTCTTGTTTATCCATTTAAATGGGAATGAATCGCTTACTTTGTAAGACTGCTGTGAATACTGTGTACCTTCAAAACCCCAATTTAAAACAAAACGTAGCCCATAGTTATTAAAATACCATTCACGAAGAAAGCATATAAAAGTTTTAATGAAAGTAGGAAAAAAAAGAAATGTAAACCTTTTGACATGACAACTAAGGAGCTTCCATTGGTTGCACCGGCAATAGCGCTTATGTAGTAATTCTTCTCCCACTGTTCCATTATCCATTCCTGGGACAGAACATAGTTTACTCTCACATAAGATCATTTTGACAGAACACAGACCTAAGAACAATCAACAGAGAAGTATCGGAACAACCTTATGCAAGAAGACAGGAGAAAGTTCGTAGACTTGGTTTGTGAAGCCAGTTCCAGCATCCATTATTAAAGCCCATAGATTCGAACATGATGATACACAGCTTATTAACAAACCATCTGCGGTACCTCTCTCAATATGCTGTGCCAGCCTTATATCAGCTACATTATAATGATACCTGGTTGCACAAGTAGACTGTTAGTCTCAAACTGTTTTTACTGTAGACACATTGAAGCCAAGAATCGAAGTCACAAACGCAGACTCAGTCAGAAACTTTGACTTCCAACTGGAGGCAGCAGACGAATCAAGGACATTTACAAGTTAACTAACTGGCATAATTAGCCATGAACCTTTTTTACCTCTGCTTCATTGGTTGCCTGGCATTGTAAATCGATATCCATTGTGTTGCAGGGACTCCTAGACGGACCTTTTTCCTAGGGGCATCTTCTTCTTCCTCCCCGATGCTCAACCTACCTCGCTTCTGTCCTACTTGAAAAATGATCTAGCACGGTAAAAAATACAAGACATCAAACAACAACTCTAAGATGACTAATAGGAAAGAAAAGCAAAGATGTACAGCATGATAACGCCACCTTTTGAGCACCCTCTGTGTTAATAGGCCTAATTGCCGGGTTTTCCCCCAAGAGTTCTTGAAACAGAGATACTAACTTGCCATAGTTAGGTTCCTCGTCAAATTTCATATTTACCACGATCTCAAGAAAGTGCTTGAAAGGAGGGGGGCAGAAACAACAAAGCATATCCGGCGATGTTGCCATCTTCTTTTTGCAAACGAGGAATGACTTGTTATCTCCCTGAGAAAGAGAAAGAATTAGTAAAAGAAAGAGGCATGCTAACATCAGTACACAAAACAAAAAGATATGTTTGCAGTACCTGATATCCTTGCCATGGCAATCTACCTCGGTGAAGGAAGATCAGTGTATATGCCAATGATTCGAGATCATCCCTTCTGCTAGCAGTTCTTCCCAGGTGAGCATGTGCACTTGCGTATCTAACTGTCCCCCTACAAAAAAAAAATTAAGCAGAGAAATATTAAAGAAAAGAGTAAAGAGTGAATATAAAAATCAGAATTCGTAACAGTTGGAAAATTCTTACCTAAACATATCGGGACGTTGGTCATATTCAACATGTTGTCCGTTACCACCTCCTTCTCTCCACTTTGTTGCTGAAAAGTTAGTTAAGAAGATGAGATAGGTAAAGAAGTACCTGAAAAAAAAATCACAGAGATAATTGAAATCAACCAACCTAGACCCAAATCAACAAGAAATAGCTTTTTCTCTTGAGACGTTGAAGGCTGCCCGAGTAAGAAATTTTCTGGCTTGACATCTCCATGCACATATCTGAAACCAAAGCAAATCAAGACTTGTTAGGCTAGTTAGCAGAGATGAAACATAAAACTTAAAGGTATTGAAGCTCAAAATAGATATAAGGAACCTTGGGCAACCAAAAAAAAGAAGAAAAAACGAAGTTAAAAGTACAAACCCTTTTGCGTGCATCTTTTCAAGGATGGAAAGTGATTCAACTGCAATGCAAGCTACCATTTCCGAGGACATTCTGCTAAGACATGGTAAAGTATTGTTAGGATTTTTAAAAGCATAGTATGGATTCATTGTTCAAGTACATTTTTAAAAACAGGGAGTAACGACTCATTTCGTGTCGCATTCACAAACGAAATCAAATAAACTTTAAATATGGAAAATACAATAACTTATGAAAGAAGAATAAGAACTCTCAAAGGTTGTGTAATGAAGACTCACGCTTGCCCTGAAGTATTCCATATATCCCACAAGCTAGGCCCGAGCATGTCCATAACCTGAGGTAAAAAAAAAGCATCAACAATCAATGATAATGCACGAGAAAAGCAGAAAGGAGACAAGAGAGTGATCCAGTACCATAATATAATAGTCTCCTTGTCTCCCCTTGAAATGTACTCTAGGGACTCCATGGCTGCCACCTAACGTGCTGATCACAATAAAAGACAATGTTAATTTTGACCTATCAATCAAGGAAGTAGCTAGACATCCAGGTATAAGATCTTTATAAAAATAGTACGAAAGACTAGAGAATCGAACACCCACTTGTACACCTGCCACTCATGTGGAGGACCATAGTTGCAACCCTTGCTGCTTCGATGCTCAAACTTCAGAGCAACCTATCAAAGAAACGTGAGACAATGTTAACACGATTACGCGAATAACACGATCCTTGTGGTAAGGCAGACAAGAGTTACATTACCTCCAAGATGCTAGCTCCTGCACTACGATCATTACCACCACTAATACGACGTCCTACAAATACTTGACCAAAACCACCCTTCCCCAGCTTCCTCTCAACCTTATAAAGCGGTGATCCTCCAACTTGAACCTGATAAAAGAGACAGAATCATTAGTCATTACACCCAAAAACAACATAATCATAAAGAAAGGTTTACCCTTTCAGGAAAAGGCGCAGTATTTCCTTCTTCTTCCTGTGCCGCCGCCTTGTTAGAGCCACCACTATCATTACCAATCGCCATAACTTTCTTCTCTTCTTCACCCACTACTACCTCTTTCCCCTTCTTCTTATCGAAATCGCTATCCTTTATCTCCTCCTCTTGAAGGATTACCTTATCTTCCTCCTTCAATTTCCTCGCTGCTAATCTCGTCCTCGGCCTCTCGACGGCTTCTGCAACCGGTTTACGAGTTTTGCCGTTAGTCTTCCTCTGATTATTATTATTATCCGTCGGCTGTTCTTGAATCGGAGCTACAGGGTCGGTAGCACGGACACGGCGGACTCCACGGCGAAGCTCAGGCATAGCTCAAACCCCATGCAATCGAGACGGGACACCAAGAGTCCGATGATCATTATATCCCTCTCGAAACGAAGGTCTTGCTCATTTCCGATTTTGGAGAGCGATTTGATGATCGATTTTCCGATGAGAAGATTTTGAATTTTTGGACGATTAGGGTTCGCCGGTGAAGACCATGTTTATCAGCTTCTCAGCTTTTTAACTTAATTTTACACTTTTTTTTTTCTTTTTTCTTTTTTAAAATTTTTTTGTTAAGAGACCGCTATTAATACTGTTATTTAAGAGACGTCTCTTAGGTTTTCTTAGTTAAAAGTTAAGAAACGTATTTTAGAAAAGTTAAGGACCTCTGTTAACAGACTCCCAATGTACATGTTCTAAGACCATGATTATCCCTAAGAAACCCATCCGGGTTTCTTAGGGATTTAAAAAAAACAAAAACAAAAAAAAATTAAAAAAGAACCAATCTCGGGCCGCCACGTACGCGCACAGTGTAAGAAAGTCTTAAGAATCGATCTTTAATTCATAATTTTTATAACTGATCCTTACACTGTTCACGCTTAAGAAAGCCGGTAAGAAATCCGGATAAACATGCTCTAAGTTTCGATGAAGAGGAAAAAAGTGATGGAGAGAGGGGCGATGTGAAAATGGGTGCCACGTCAGCTTTTATGAGTCTCTCTTTCGGAAAGAAACAAACAAGAAAAAAAGGAAAAGTGAGAGAAATTTCCTTTTTTGTTTTGAACAAAGTAAATAAATTTCCTTTTATGAGAAAGAAAAAAGAAGTATAAATGATACAACTGTCACCTGAGGTTCGTCAAACAACCGTTCAAGTTTTTGTTACGAAATAAAATATGATTATTTTTTTACTAGTCTGAGTATTTTTATTTTTCAAACAAAAAATATATATACATGCATAAGTAATAATTGTATAAGTTGATTATCCGCACGAATAAAGTTTAATCATAATAATGACATATATAACTATCAAAACATGTAACAATGGTCTAGGATTAATATATAAAAAATAAATAATATCTCAACTTCAAAGGAAAAAAGTCCCTCCACTAGAATTCTTGAAAGACAACCAAAATGTTTATGTTAATTATAAGGTTTTGATTAGCTTTTGATTGGGCAATTATTCTATCTGTTGATATCAAAAACCCCAAAAAATTGATGATTTTCAAATCATTTAACACGAATTAGAGAGCCTTTGTGTCATTTTAAAATTAATTATGTATATGGAATCAAATCACTACAATATATATCATAAAGAAAACGACAACCCTCTCCCAACGATCAGACAACACACACAACGGGACATGCAACAAACGCCAAACAACAACACACTCGTTGACTGCAAAATGTTATTTAAGTAATGGACAATCACATACAAACAAATGCTAACTAGCTAGTAATGCAAGACGTAACAACTGTACTCAACAGTAGCATCTCCTGTCTTTTGATCAAACCACATGGTCCTAGCCTCGACATAACCTCTAGCGAACCGGAACAAACCACTTCCTCCAATCACCGGCATCTCCCTAACCTTAGTAAACACCGCGTTACGACCAAGAATCGAGATCGTGCTTCCGTTATACTTCCCTGTCTTGAACGCAAAGTTCATCACCATAAGCGCAGCCACATCTTGCTGCGCCGCAGCAGCGTACATCCCTTGGGCCTGGCCTACCAAAGTCGAGTTCACCGAGACCTCCGTGGTTAACCGGTTATCGATCGCCGTGACGGCTCCGAAGAAGGAGGAGTTGGAGAGAGGAGGTCTGATCATGACCGAGGTGGGGTTTGAGCCACTTTGAATGTCGTGCCAGTAGACACGGAAGAAAGTGAGTTTCTCTTTACGGAGGCCTAGGAGTTTCCGGTCAATGAGTTTTGCAAAGTCATCGCCTTTTCCGGCGGAGACAACGGCTGCGAGAAGGAGTAGTTGGGAGGCGATGAGGAGG
Source organism: Moricandia arvensis (assembly GCA_905132765.1). Classification (NCBI taxonomy): domain Eukaryota; kingdom Viridiplantae; phylum Streptophyta; class Magnoliopsida; order Brassicales; family Brassicaceae; genus Moricandia; species Moricandia arvensis. Next base: position 40,639 of record CAJHQP010000603.1, on the reverse strand, counting down.
ATGAGCTTTGCCATATTTGAGGATTGATGTGTTATGAGGTTTATTTCTCGTTGATATATGATGTGTATATAGAGAATAGATTATAGACTATACAATACAAGAAGAATAAAAATACGATAGCTTATGAATATTATTAATATTTGCCACAAATTAAACATGGGTGGAATCAATATATGATTTTTTATTTGCGCCATAATTCGTATTCGCTGGCCGGAGAAAAGAGAAAGAGAAAAGTCGTATGAAAGCAGCCAATATTGTTGTTTTATCTCTATCGAACTAATTATTTAAATATTTATTTTAAGGATTTGAGTTAAGAGTTGATTAATTTTAGTTTGTTCTCTTAGAGTTTGAAAATTAGTTTTGATTGTCCAAAGACAATAATACGTTGATGAACAAATGGAAAATTATCCATTGTTCTTTTATCTTGCTCATATTATGTTAAGGTTCTCCTCTTAAATTTGATCAGTTATATGCTAAGATTGTAACAAACCCACATGAGAAAGTGTTGTTAACATTTAGACCATAGAAAAAAAGGGTTAAAACTCTTCCACGAGCGTCGGCTTCTTAATTTATCCCAATATGTTATTATTATTTTGAACAATTTGTCATATTTAATTGGATCTTTGTTTACCAACTAATACCAATTTGCAAAGTGGCAGTGCACTACTGGGTACGAATGTATTTTTGTTGATTTAGTGTATGGACATTTCATTTCCTTGTGGTCTAGTTCATACTTCCAAATCTTTTTTTTTTATTTCAACCGGTATATGATGATGATAGATGGTTTGGTGGTCATTATCAAAGTGTTTGGTGTAGTTTTAGACTTTAGTTGCTGTCGTCACCAGTTGTGAATTTTCTAAGTTTGCACTAAATAAAATATAGCTCTATAATAAATACTACTTCCATTTCATTTTACTTGTCGTTATAGTTTTTGCACACATATTAAAACAATATTTAATTTTTCATATTTCTAAAATGAAAACATCATTACTTATAAACTTAACCACATTTCAACCAATAAAAACTAAAATAGAATATAAAATTAATAAATTTTGTATTGAAATCATAAAACGACATTTATTTCGAAACAAAAATTTTACTCTACAACGACATCTAAATTGAAACGGAGGTAATATAAAACACACAACGTGAAATATAATATGAACCCCAGATAAGTATCCATATACTGAAAGCCTAGAATAATGTAACCCAAAATTAATTTGAAATTGAAGAGGAATATTGATCAAATGTTGAAAATGTATCATGCGAAAAGAGAGATCATAAGGGCATCATCATCGGTGACATCTAAGGGCATCTCCATTAGTGAACCCCTCATGGGGTTCACACTTTTATTTTTTTATTATTAAATTTTTTCTTTTTTCTTTTTTTTTAAAAAAAAAAAAAAAAAAACGGACCTATCGCGGGCTGCCACGTGTCGTGGGGCCCGCGCTACAGTGTTGATACAGGTTCATGGTGGGGAGCTTTTGGGAGGAGGTTCATCTTGGGAAGCGTGTGAACCTCCCCATTGAACCCCTTTAAATCCCCTAATGGAGATGGCCTAAGGTAAAGCTTTCTAATGGTGGCAATGGGTTCTAACTACTAACGCACCTCCCACAAGAGATTTGTTTTATCTCTCCACCATTTGGTTATACAGATTGTGTATGTATGGAACTAGCTAATATCCTCATAAAGACATGTGCATTCCCACGTGAAAAGGATGTAGAATCAGGGATGCCAAAGTCTAATGTGTCGTACAAACCGCAAGGAAATAATTCGAAGCTCGAGTGTACAGTGAAACAGTTGCTACATGATAGAATACGTGATGCATATATGCATCCTCGATTTGCGTTGTTGGATCAAGCAGTAAACAAACTTCGGGTGGAGAGTGGCAGAGGTTGTCATTACTTTATGCCTAGGGAAGCGTGGAGATATCTATCTGATTTTATGAGCCAAGTGTGCATCTAGACTCAGAGCAACCGAGCATACAACATGAGTCATGGTTCAAATCCAATAGTAGGTATAACTTATCAGGCACCATTCATAAAACGATTCATCCTACGCACGAATCATAATGGCGACCTAGGGCAAAGTCATCGGACAACCTGCTTCAAGTGTACAACTCATTCTCGCTCCTCATATGTAAATCAAAAGCTTTTTGTGTTTATTATAGATCCATCCTCTCTACAAACTTGAATTAACGTGTTAGTCTTTTTTTTCACTTAGCTTTGTTAGTCCTTTTTGAAGCACCTGACCATCCACATTCAGACGAGATCCAACTAACTTCAGACCAAAGGTCACAAACGCAGATTGGTTCATTATCAAAATATTTGTGAGATTAAACATGTTTTCGTGACTTCATTAATTTTTGGGTTGGTAGACACTAGAGGTATACTATGCACACATGTTGATTGAACATTAACACTAATCCAAGCCGGAGTAGGTGGACTAAACCTACAACTCATCAAGGGTTTTTTATTTTTTTTTCTGCTTTTGTCTGACTTAAAAAAAAATTGAACCAATTATGAACTGTCACGTGTCAGTGAGGTCCGCAAACACTGTAAGAAACTACCAAAAAACTTTTAATTGGTATGTTTTGTTAAAGGTTTTTCACAATTATGTGGCCCTCCTCCTAAGAAATCCACTAGTATCCCCTATAATCATGGTCCAAGACATGAGTTATTGGTTCAAATCCAATAGTAAGTACTCTCTTGTTTTAATTTAAATATTATTTTAAGGTAAAATTTTTGTTTTAAAATAAATGTCGTTTTATGATTTTAATATAAAATTTATTAATTTTATATGTTAATATATTTTTTTTATTGATTGAAATATAGTTAAGTTTATAGGTAATGATGTTTTTATTTGAAAAATATGTAAAATTAAATATTTTTTAATTTATTGTACATAAATTTAAAAAGACAAATAAAATCAAAGGAGGTAGTATAACTTATTAGACACCATTCACAAAACGGTTCATCTACACCTCAAGAAAACCACGTTTATTGTGAAGCATGACTTCATAATGGCAACCTATCTGGCCGACAAAGTCATCGTGTATGAAGGACAACCTGCCATAATTCATTCTCCACAGTGCTCCTCATCGGTCAATCAAACGCTTTTCATGTTTATTATAGATCCATCCTCTATACAAACTTGAATTAACTTGTTAGTCCTTTTGCAGCACCTGAACATCACATTCAGACGAGATCCAACTAGCTTCAGACCAAGGATCAACAAACTAGAGTCCACCAAGGATAAGGAGCAAAAGGTTACTGGGTCATACTACTTAAACATGTTTTTGTGACTTCATTAATTTTGGGTTGGTAGATATTAGAGGTATACTATGCACACATGTTGATTGAACATTAACACTAATCCAAGCCGGAGTAGGTGGAAAGTGTAACACATCTTTCGCCGGAAACAACTCCAACCCTTTCTCTTTTATGTAACCGACAAACGTGGTGTACTGATTAATCTATCAACCAAAACCAAATAATATATAATTTTAATTATAATTAGCACATTGAGATTGGATGGTCCCAAATATTCAGCTAAGATTCGGTCTGATACGACCAACTGTTTAACCCTATCACTTTACGTTTCTCAGTATTATTTTGGATTCTGTTACTTATTATATACATATCATCTTTTTTGTAAATTTATATATATTAGTTTCATTCTTCTCTTCGAGGCTCCTCAATATACAAGATTCCATGATCTGAATCGAAAAGAGAAAATAAAAAAAAAGACACTAATGGCAATTACAGAAACATCAAGATCGAGCCATGAGCTCCCAGTAACAACACCCACCGCATCAACCGCTAAAAAACTGACTTTGATCCCTTTGATATTCCTTATCTACTTCGAAGTCGCGGGTGGGCCGTTTGGAGAAGAACCAGCGGTTCAAGCGGCTGGACCGCTTCTAGCGATTCTCGGTTTCCTCATCTTCCCTTTCATATGGAGTGTCCCTGAAGCCCTAATCACCGCAGAACTCTCCACCGCGTTTCCAGGTATATATATTCATATCTCATCAAACCAAACATAATGAGACAAAAAAGATGTTGACTTTATGGTTCCTGTTTAGACAGAACAGTACTTGGGTTGTGGTCTGACTCTGAACATTGAAACCATGAAAAGGAATCAACTTTCTGATTCCAATCGATAGAATTGCTTCTTTGGGATCTAAAAGCTTGAAACTTTAACTGATTTTGGTTTGGTTAATTTTGCTTCAGGGAATGGAGGGTTTGTGATATGGGCCCATAGGGCTTTTGGAGCTTTCGTTGGGTCAATGATGGGTTCTTTGAAGTTCCTGAGTGGTGTGATCAACGTTGCTTCGTTTCCTGTACTCTGTGTCACTTACTTGGATAAGCTATTCCCTGTTCTTGAATCAGGATGGCCAAGAAACGTCTGCATATTCGCATCAACTGTGGTTTTGTCTTTCCTTAACTACACTGGCTTAGCTATTGTCGGTTACGCAGCTGTTGTTCTTGGCTTGGTGTCTTTATCACCTTTCCTTGTCATGTCTGCTATGGCTATCCCTAAGATAAAGCCTCACCGTTGGGGTAGCTTGGGAAGCAAGAAAAAGGATTGGAATCTCTACTTCAACACACTCTTCTGGAACTTGAATTTTTGGGACAATGTTAGTACTCTTGCAGGGGAAGTTGATAATCCTCAGACGACCTTCCCTTTGGCGCTTCTTATCGCTGTGATCTTCACTTGTGTAGCGTACTTGATCCCTCTTTTCGCGGTCACTGGTGCTGTCTCGGTGGATCAGAGCAGATGGGAGACAGGGTTTCACGCGGAAGCAGCTGAGATGATTGCAGGGAAGTGGCTGAAGATATGGATTGAGATTGGTGCTGTGTTATCGAGCATAGGACTATTCGAAGCTCAGTTAAGCAGCAGTGCTTATCAGCTAGAGGGTATGGCTGAGCTAGGGTTCTTGCCTAAGTTCTTTGGGTTAAGATCGAAATGGTTCAACACTCCTTGGGTTGGGATTCTACTCTCGGCTCTCATGTCGCTTGGATTGTCTTACATGGACTTCACAGACATTGTAGCCTCTGCAAACTTCATATACACTTTAGGGATGTTTCTTGAGTTTGCTTCTTTCATTTGGTTAAGAAAGAAGCTACCTGATCTAAAGAGACCTTACCGAGTTCCCTTGAAAATCCCAGGGCTGGTGATTATGTGCTTGGTTCCTTCAGCGTTTCTGTTGTTGATCATTGTCTTTGCTACGAAGATTGTGTACCTTGTTAGTGGTTTGATGACTGTAGGAGCAGTAGGTTGGTACTTCTTGATCAATTACTTCAGAGAGAAGAAGATCTTTGAGTTCAATGAAGATGTTGATCTTCTTGACAATGGTAATGAAGAACGTCCAAAAGTAGAAGATCTGAGATAGGTTTTTCGATTCAGTGTAATTTATCTTTTTACCAGCTCAACTGGAAAGAATCATGTCTCGGTTTGGGACGAAAGTAATATTATATGATGTGGTTTCGGGAAAAAAAGGTTCTGATTTTGTAACACTTTTAGTTTTATAAAAGAGAAACTGTCTACAACACAATACTGAAGAGAGTCTTCTTTATTCATTCACACGCAACACAAAAACATGAAACAAAACAAAGAAACCAAACTCCTTAGAGGTCTGGTTGTGATCATATCTTGGCGAAATCGATTGTTTTCTTTCCGTCATGTGCCTTCTTGAAGAAGTACTTGACGTACTCAGAGTACACAACGTCATTGTATACCGGTTCCTCACCATTTGCAATCACCTCAGGGAGAGGACCAATCACGGACTCCGGTTTTGGATTCACAAAGATAGGAACAGAGATTCTGTTGTTGCTACCATTAGCTAAGACACGATGCTCCACGCTCTTGTAACGACCGTTGCTCAAGATCTGCATGGCGTCTCCTATGTTGATCACAAAGGATCCAGGAACCGGTGGCACGTGAACCCAGTTCCCTGAGGATAGGGAACGTACGTGGAGGCCACCGATTTGGTCTTGTAAGAGAATAGTGAGTGAAGAGACGTCTGAGTGACGACCAACGCCTACGGTTAGGTCAGGGTTAGGACAGATGGGATAGTAGTTGAGGTTGACTCGGATTGATCCCATGAAGAGTGACTCTTTGGTCTCGTCTAGCTCTTTCACGTTGAGATTCTTTACTAAATACTCTAGAAGCTTCCTCACCATTGTCTTGGACTTGTTCATGTACTCTAGAGCTTCATTCCTTAAAAAAGAATATCAAGAATCTTTTATATGAATCAAGGATTGAAACTAGCCCTGAAACTATTATCCAAACCAGCCGAATCGAAATTTCTGGTTTGGTTTTTAAATTCGTTATGTTCGGAAAGCTTTTAAAATATTTTAATTCTTCAGTTTGGTTCAGTTTTTAAATGTTTGTAAGAAAATTTTGAAATCAAAGTAAAAATAACTGAACTTAACTAACCACAGTAGCCTAATTTAACTGAATATAACTAATACTAGCGAAAATTATTTAAAAAAAAAATTAAGTTTAAACCGAAATCTACCTGAAATCAAAGTATCGGTTTGATTTGAGATTTTTGTCAAAAACCAAAATAAAGAAGAATGGAACTTAAAGGAACCAATTTTTGTTGGTTCAATTTGGTGAGAATTTCGCTGAATGAATCCGAAAATCGAATTACCCAAATCGATTTAACCAAAAAAACCGAAACCCCAGCCCCTGATTAAAACATATAAAGGTTTGATTTTGAACTCACTTGCAAACATCAGGCCAAAACTGTTCAGCATCAGCTTCAGACACAAAGAAGAGACTAAGATAATCTTTCCACTCGAGAGCTTTCTCAGCACGAGGACTAAAACTCGTACCAAACCTAACATTTCTCGACAAAGAGTTCTCCTGAGTGAACCTCCTCTTCTCCTCAACAGGAAGATTAAAGAATCTATGAGTAGCAGCCTTCACATTTTCAAGAACATCCAAAGAAACTCCATGGTTGATCACTTGAAAGAAACCCCATTTCTCAGCAGCGCCACAGACCGCTTCAGCGACTCTGTTCTCGTCAGGGTCCGACATGTCGATGATTGGTATAGCTTCGTCTGTCTCGTTGACGAACTTGTTGATGAGACGCTCTTCGAATGGTTGAATGTATTGGTCTGGAAGAGCTTTGATTCCTGTTTCAGACAAACCCTTTACGCCGTTGCCTTTGTTGACCACGAACTCGGTTACTTCAGCTGGGTCTGCGAACCGTGCGGTAGAGAGTGTTGGAGCCATTTGGGTTGGATAAAGATTGGAGCTTTGGATTTGGATTGTGTTGTGAAGATAAGTTGCATAGAGGAGAGAGTATATAAAAGAGAAGACTTTGAAGAAGAGGATGAGTGAACAACCTCTATGGCTCTCACCATGCTTCTTCTACTGTTTTACTTGTTCCCGCTTACTTTCATTTATTTAAATTTTTTTTAATCTTTTTATTAAAACATAAACATTCCGAACTCAACTTTTTTTCCGTAAGATTTTAATTTAATAGGCATTCTATTATAAAGTAGTTATGGAAACACTATTATATTATTATCTATATTTTCAAACAACTCAATAATGAATAGTGTGTTCAAATAATATAAAACATTATAATTGACTATAACGTTCAATAATTTATGAAAAAATATAAATGTATAAATATTTTTACAGGTTTAGATATTACAAAACAATTTTAATCAATATTAAATCAATTAATTTAATGAATTATTTTATTTATATTTTCATAAAAGAAAATTACATCCATTTCAATTTGAACAAACTTTCAGATTAAATTAAATATTGTATACAAATAAAATAAAATATATTAAAATCAAATAATTTTTTAATAAAAAGTTCATCAAAATATATCATACAAATAATCAAATAAATTACAGAGATTTATTAAATTCATAACGAAAATAATTGAAATAACTTCTCTCTTATTGAAACATTAAAATTCTTTAAGATCCAATTAATTATAGATAATTTATTAAAAATTCATAAAAGAGTTGAAATAACTAAAAATTAAATAAAATAATATCTTATACAAAAGTCATACATACGTTTAGTAAATCTAAATAGTACGTTGTTAATCATGCCTATTGTAAAATCAGGTGTCAAATCTGCACGGACGTCACACATAAAAACTATGTTCTGGCCTTCTTCTTTTTGATGACAATGTTCTATACATCATTGACAACAAATATTTTAGCTGTTCACCACAAAAAAAAAAAGTTTAGTTAAATTTAGTAGTTTAACCTTTTTCTAAATTATTTTATGTCTTATTTTTGGTCTCATCTAGTAATAGCAAACGTTATAGGCGTATACATTGCAGTCGTAAGGTTTTCTTGTGACATACTGACATAAAACTTTTGATAAGTAATCTTGATTTATTCATTTGGTAGGTGGAGAAGCATGGACTATGCATGGTTCTTGTTGCGCCAAACAATCTTAACATTCTAAGCGTGGTTTAATTTGACCAAGCCTAATGGGCCTTTCAAGAACCACAAATTGTTATCACCATACGCAGAGGGTGGTCTGTATAAGGAAAATTTATCAATCTTCGAGGACAGAGTTGTCTTTCCATGCTAGCATCACTAGGGTTCGAGAGTCTTGAGATGTGGCCGCATCTCCACTGAGTTTTCCTGAAAATCGAGCAGAAACACGCTGTAAAGGTTAAACAAAAGTTAATAACAGTATTAAAAGAGGAGAATCTTTGAATCACTTGTTTGTATTGCAGGCTTTTGCCCAAACAAGCATAGAAAAAGAATCTAACACTTAATCAAGCTTCATTGGTCGAGTGGTGCGAGAATCCAACGGTTTCTAAGAAGCCGCGGGTTAGATCTCCTTCAGATTCACCATGAGGCTTGGCCAGAAAATTGGGATATCTAATTCCCCATAGTATCAAATGGGCTGCCTCGCGCCTAGGGGTTAGTCCCTTAGGCGTTGAAATCCCTCCAGGTTAAACAAAAAAAAACAAAATCTAACACTTTTTAACCTATCATTTCTTGTCAAGCAAGAAACGAAATAAACAAATGAAATGCTTCACTGTTACAGTAAAGGGGAAGAATAAAAAAAGAATACAAAAGAATTTCTAAGTCATAATCTTCACTATTCACACAAAAAGAATAGATCAGATCGAAAGAACTTAAAGTGTAATAAAAAAAATTCATCAGTTATGAATGTGTGATGATATCTGCAGGTAATGACATTCCTCGCCATAACGGTGACATCTGAGGCGTTTGCGTGTGAGACAAGGAAGAGAAACAGAGTCTTGAAACAGAAGCACTTCTTGGAGACAAGTTCACTTGTTCCAGTGCTTGAAACTGAAGCTCTGATGGGTAATCTCTTACACAACCGATCCTTGGTCCTGCACCTGTTGTCCATCTGCAAGATAGTTGTTTCCCAAGTTGGAAAGATCTAGTTTCCTTCTTTGAATTGATCCTTTTTAGGATTGATTCTTCTGTAATCTTCACTACTTCACTCTCTTTGGTTTCTTGTTCTTCTCCTCCTCTGGGTGAGCTCTGCTCTGAAGGCATTGGTTCTTGTTCTAAGTCAAAGATCTCTTCCTCTTCCTCCTCATCATCACCTGAATCATAGTCTTCAGATACTTTAATAGATTCCATCTTTTTCGGTGTTTCGATATTAGCCATCACTGGAGTTGTTTCTTCTTCTATTGGATCAGCCTTGTCTTGCAGGATAATGGTCTTATTATGCTCCAAATCCTCTTCCAAAGAATGGTTTCTCATGTGAGTGCTTCTTTGTTTGTAAAGAGAGAACTCATCTTCATCTGTTGGACTCATCTGAACACACAAAAACAAAAAACTTATAAGAACACAACCCTCACAGACTCAAGGTCTAAACAATGAATGTGTCTCTTTTCCTTACCTTTACATCAGTGATATCAACATTGTTCTCTCTTAAGAAAGAGAGAAAGTCCAAGAAATTCTCTTCAGTAGGTTGATAATGTCCACTATGTGGCCAAACAGCCTTGAGAACACCACTCTCAACAACTAATCTTCCTGCAGCAACAGTAGCTCCTCCAGCTAAGAAGCTTGAATGTTGAAATGTACCCTTCTTCTTCTTCCCAACATACAACACTTTCGATGTGCTGAGCACAAATATCCATTTGGAATCACTATCTTCCAGTGAAGAAGTTTGAAGCATTTCTCCATTGTTCTTGTAAAAGAACTTGCCTTCTTCCACAACAACCTCATAAGCTTTCCTTTCCATCTACAAAAAACATAACCATGACAAGAATAAGAAAGATGTTCCTAGTTTTATCGGTAAGGTTACTTGCTGAGCAGGTAAAAGAAATTGAAACTAACCGGACCAAGGTACTTGATGCACTGTTGCTGAAGTTTCAAACGAGGACATTTCTCCACAAGATTTACTTCCTTCCCCTCACCAATATCAAGCCTGCAACATTTGAATCTAAGTTTAGTTTTCTTGATTCTGCTAAAAGCTTTTGACAGAAATGAGATAAAGGAGTAGGTGAGAAGTAGTTACCAGTAAAAGAAAGGCTCTCTACTCTGGCAATGGAGCCATTTGCTGTAGTAAAAATGCAGGTTGTGTCCATACCGATGTCTCGGGTCAATCTGTTATCACCAAAATGCATTAAACCAAGATCAGATTTCAATCCAAAAGTTGTACCATTAAAGAAAACTAGTCTCTATAAAACTTACCGCTTCAAGCCAGTGTTGTAGAGCAAGCTTCTGTGCCTTTCCATTCTTGGACAAACCTTTACCAACCTTAGCTGCTCTAGTCCTAGCTCTAGACCACCTCGAAATCGCGGTTTCGTGTTTCTCAATATCAAAGAATGATATAGAACTTCTCTTCAATTCAGCAAAATCCAAAAGCTTCCACCTGTGATGGAAACATAACAACCATTAGATCACCACAACACAACACAACACAAACACATGAACCAGCTTTTGAGACTAAAAAAAAACACTAACCAGCTTTGCTCCACAAGCACTGCACAATCAGCCAGCTTTCTCCTAGTACGGAAGCTTTTGTAAACTTTCTGTAACTTAATAGCAGCTTCGTGTTTAGGGTTCCTCGGATCAAGAACTGAGAGTTCTCTAGCAATCTCAAAGCCATTCTCTTTGGTGTTAAGAGAGGTCATTCTCTCCAGCTGCATCCCTTTGAAGCTAACAGATTTCTCAACCACCATTTTACCACCAGATCCCATAGACTTCAAGATGGTAGGCTCAAGAGTTCTTTCATCGAAGTTAACAGATCTCTTGGGAGTTTTGCACTCGTCGTCATCACCGAAGCTTATGGACTTAACCGTGACGGAGTCTAGAGCAACATCCACGTCTTCTTGCTTGGTGAACGGATAGGAGAATGATACCCCCATTCAACAGATCTTAATCTGAACAGAACCTGAAGTGAAACATGACGAATCTGTTATGTCTGGTGTACAGAACAGAGTTTGAAAGAAAAAAAAGGTTGAAAATCAAAACTTTTCGGATCTGGAAAACAGAGCAAAAATGCTGCCAAGTAAATCATGGAAAATAGGAATATAAATAATTAAAAACCATTTTTTGACAAAAACCCACTACTGATAATTTCTTTGAATGAAGTATTATCGAACCCACTTTGGTGTAATATCAAGAAAAATCCTCAAAAAAGAGAGTAATTGAAAACAAAAGATATATATATATAAAAGTACCTTGAATGTACGTTTTGGCACTTGATCAGGTTTTGTCAGTAAAAGCTCTTTTGAGGAATCTTAAATCTTCTTTAGATTCTCTTATGTTCTTGAGGATTCGAAAGATATATCTGTTCCTGTTTTTTTTTCTTTGAAGTGAGGAAGGAAATAATGAAGCTCAGGAATCGCAAGTCACAAACTCTTCACCGATGGAGTTTACATATATAATACCGTCAACTCCAGAGCGGCAGGACAGGATATATATATATATATAGAGAGAGAGAGAGAGAGAGAGAGAGAGAGAGAGAGTGTTTTAGAGAGAGAAAGAGAAGCGTCGATATTTCCAACCACGTGTTTGTCGCTGCAGAATATTCATTCTAGGTCAAAAGTTCAACTCAAAGATTTTTACTTTACCTACAAGCAAAAAGTTAAATATGTTGTGGGTTTAGCGATAAAAGGTTTTTAAACTATATCATAAAATGACTAAATCCGTTTCTTTTTTATCACCTGAATTTGACTACATCCAATTTTTGGTGTATCACCATAATAAAGTGACGTAGTTGCATTCGTGGAATATTTTTAAGTGAATACTATTCGTTGATTTTTTTTTATAAAAAAATTCTATGTTTATTTAAAGAATTTCCATAAAAAGCAATTTAATGAAATTTCCTTCTTCCTTTCGTGGCGACGACCCACAGAATACTACTCTATTCAATCAAAAGTGTTTTTGGTGGGTCAATAAAAACAAAAATTAAATTAAGTAAGCATATTATAGAGTGTTGTAATTTGTATATTTTAATCCTTATGTATCGAGGCAACGAAACATTCAAGCTTTGCATCTAGCGATACTTTGTTACATAATTTATATATGTAACACATAATATGCATTGAAATACACCACATAATACATGCATATATACATTGAAAATTAGATGGATAGCGACTTGTGTCCTTCTATCTCCCTCTAACACACCACACAATATCAAATTATCAAAATACACCTCTATTCAGCAACATCTTAGTCAAATGGTACGTCTTCATTTAGTTTTTAATGTTAACTGATATAAACAAAACGAGTACATTACTAGCACTGGTGATAACCAAATATTAGTAAATGCATTTTTGGCATATAGTATTAAACCAAAAGTGAAATGGCACGAAGGTAGAAATGTAGATAGAAGTTGGAACAACCAGGATTTACACAAATATGTGCTGTCGTAATTATTCAAACAATTGTTATGGTTAAAAGAAGAAAGAAAACGGCCTGAAAAGTGAAAAGCAATAGAAAATGTTAAACTAAAGTGAGTATATATACAAAGGTGATACGATGAATATAAAGTGAGTCTGAATATGCGGTCATATCATATTTACGCGTAACTTTACACATCAAACGTACGATACGTACATTTTATACTATATATATCATACATAGATAAAATGAGAAATGTACAAAAAGAAAAGAATAATATCTAAGTAAATATTTTGTTGTCTCCTCGATTTATTAAAATGATATTAATCCAATTATAGGCAAGTGAATCAATGTAAAAACTAAAAACTACATAATCCAAAGTTCTATACGGAGCCTAATGGTCATAATTCACCCAAACACAGTGCAAAAAAATATTAGTAACTTTTTTTTAGAAGAACATAGATCGGTGGTCGTATCTAAACTAGTTATACCAGCTACACACAGATGCTCGTTACTAAATGTATGAATATAGAAACCATCTTTGGCATTGACGTATGTATAAATAAAGTATTGGATCTGTTTTACCAAAAAGAAAAATTGGATCTGTATGTATAGTAAATACTGTATATTGTATAAACGTTTAGTACTCCGTTTGTAGAAATCCTTTGGAAACATTGAAGCAAAAGATGATGTTTTAGGATTTTTTTTTGTTTTAATTTCAAATAAAAAGGGTGGTTAGATACTCCCTCTGTTGTAGTATAGATAATGTTCAAAATTTTATGTAACAATAAATTATCTAACTTTTATGACTATTTGTGTTTTGCAGTATCAATCTTTTTATTTTGATGTAAAAGAGTTAAACTTAATTAAATATTGCGTGTTTTTAATTATTGTGCCAGTGTATCATATATGTATATCCTAATAATACTCCATTTGTTTCTAAATAATGCATATTTTAAAAAAATTACACAAATTAAAAAAAAAAATTAGTAACCAATGCATTAAATTTTTAAAATATAACAATTTTCAATAATTTTTAACCAATACCAATTCAATAAATCTAAAATTGTCAGTTAATATTTTTTGGAAATTGATAATTAATTATTAAAAATACATAGAAAATTCAAAACATAGCTCTCTTATGAAACAAGTGAAATGTGGTAGAACATATATTATTTAGAAACAGAGGGAATAACAAAAATCATTAAATCAATAGATAGATTAAGCTTGTGAATAATTCACTGATTTTATTCCTTTCGTTCAGCGTTAACATTTAGTTTTTGAAATATAATAATAAGTGAATACAACTGTCAGCTTAGATCTCAACGAGTGAAAGATGGTGATTTTATTAAATGCAGTATTTTTATCCGTAAGAAGGTTAATTTAATTAACTGCATTAGAACCATCGTTCTCGAATACTCAAAGAAACAATAGTATTATAGCACCAATACTAAACTATAACTAATGTGTATGTTTTTATTTTTTGTTTATAAATCTAATCCATATAAAGATCTTTTAGTTAAAAAGCATTCAGCATTAACAACAACAAAAATAATCACGAAAATATGCTTTCTGAATCCCAGCATCATCATGAACTTGGATTTCGTTCTCTTTATTTGGACTTAAAAATCTCACGAAACCATTAAAAGGCAGGCATATAAGATTTTGTTCGTAGTATATAAGAGCAGTCGCAGCGAGGGTTTTTTCCCTAAAGCTCTTAACATTTATATTATTTAAAAATTAAAAAGATAGAAAGAGACAGAATAAAAGTAGAGAGACGATTGTTCATAAAGAGACTATTCTAACTGTGGAAGAGACTCAGATGCTAGGTGTCAAGTGATAAGTGATTATATTTTCATTTTCTGTTTAATTTAATTATGAAACAAAATTATATTAATATTAAAATGCTTAGGTACTCTTTATGAGAGATGCATCACTAATGATGCTCTAATGAACCTAGTTTCAATTATTCGTATGATATAGTATTAGAAAAGTGACGAAAACAAAACCTGACCGTACATACGATATCGGGAAGCTCGCCCACGTGTAGAGTTCACACCGAACCAAGAGGCTGTTGTTTACTTTCAAGTACCACACCGTACCTAACATGGAAACAACCGTATCTTTTGACGGCATCCAAATTTATGACACTTTTTTCTAATATCTGCAAGAATCTCTAGATCTGTGAAATGGTAACTATATGCAGTATGATTTCATTTAACTTAAGAGGGAGCAATAATATAACCACAAAATCGCTTAAAATATGATTTGTCTCATCTAGTTATAACTGGTTCCTGTAAAGTTTATTGGTCCACCAATTAAATGCATTCAATGATTATGTATTTATTAGTAGTAATAATACTACCCAACTTGTAATACACGTACAAGTTGGCTGAACTTTCTATTATTGAAACCATTTGCCTAAGTTAAAAAAAAAACTTACAAGAAACTCTAATCAGATTATAAACAACACATACTAGTAATCTAGTGTTAAGGTGGATAATCAAAGAGATATTCTAGGATGAATAAACAGTTAATTAGTAATAAATGTTTACGTAGTAGTAGCATGAGAAGTCAAAGGAAGAGAGAGTGATAGCGTAACAGCTAGAGGCCAGCTGGGAAGCACAAGGACGAATTAAATAATGCCAGCGAGGATTCTCTAAAAGGGTAAAACCGTCCAATCATATATAGTCGAAAAACTCTTAAAGAGAAGAGACGCGGTGTTGGTTTCAGTAAAGTGCACCGACGCGACGACAAGTAGGAGTGAAGAGAAACCACCCTACGTTTCGGTGCACCGTCCCGTACTGTATTATTTGCTCACCTCGAGAGAGTACGGCCACTTTTTGCTTTGTTGACCTTTGCTGGATTCATAGTCTCGCGTTGACTGAACTCATTCCAAAAAACTCGTCTCTACTGCTCTTCTGTCTCTCAACGTATGGAAATGTGATAATGGAAAGGTTTTTCATTGCTTCATTTATTAGACCGTAGAAGAATAATGACAAAGGAGTAAACCCAAAGGCGAATTTTGTGGAAGACTTTATATGGATGTCATCCACATATGCAACACCTCATATATTAATCGATCATCGATATTTATGATTTTATTGCTTAATACTATATGTTACGTTTATGTATTGATGTTTATGTTAAACAGTTCACAGAAAATTGCAAATAATTAAATTTATATTGGGAAAATCGCATAAAAAACCTTGAAAGTGGCACTCACTGACACTTTAAACCTTGAACTTTTTCGACTATCACTTTAAACCTCTAGAGTGGCAATTGTATCACAATAAACCTTCAACTTGGCTAACTTGTACATCAAGCAAAAAGTTGACCTGTCAAACAGGTAAACCTGATGATGTGTCAGTTTTTTTTCGAAAATAATTATTATTTAATTAATAAAATAAACAAAAATTAAATAAAAATCAGAAAATTAAATAAAAAATCACATAACTTAAATTAAAAATCAGAAAAAATTAAATAAGTATTATAAAATAAATTAAAAATCATAAAATTAAAAAAATATATATTTTAAAAATCAAAAAATAATAATTAAAATAGAGAAAATTAGAAAAATAGAAAATTAAACAAAAAATCACAAAATTAAAAATTAAAAAATCATAATATTCTCTTTTAAAATCACAAGATTTTTTTTAAATATATCATCTTTGACAATAACAATTCAAATATATCAGTGATGACGATGGTGGTTTCTCACATAATCATTATCAATGACGTTTTTAACATATTCCTACGATAGTTTCATCATTGACCTATCTCTAACGATAGTTTCATCTTTGACATATCTACTTTTTAAGTGATAAACATCATCATCGTTGATCTATCTATTGTTTCAAATAGTTGACAATAACAATTTCAAACATATCACTGATGATGATGGTGGTTTCTCATATAACCATTAACAATGACGTTTTTGACATATCTCTAACGATAATTTTCGACATCATCATTAAAAAACAATGTTTTCATAATCATCATTTAAAAAGTATATATGTCAAAGATGAAACTATCGTTAGAGATAGGTCAACGATGAAACTATCGTTAGGAATATGTTAAAAACGTCACTGATAATGATTATGTGAGAAACCACCATCGTCATCACTGATATATTTGAATTGTTATTGTCAAAGATGATATATTTAAAAAAAAAATCTTGTGATTTTAAAAGAGAATATTATAATTTTTTAATTTTTAATTTTGTGATTTTTTTGTTTAATTTTCTATTTTTCTAATTTTCTCTATTTTAATTATTATTTTTTGATTTTTAAAATATATATTTTTTTAATTTTATGATTTTTAATTTATTTTATAATACTTATTTAATTTTTTCTGATTTTTAATTTAAGTTATGTGATTTTTTATTTAATTTTCTGATTTTTATTTAATTTTTGTTTATTTTATTAATTAAATAATAATTATTTTCGAAAAAAAACTGACACATCATCAGGTTTACCTGTTTGACAGGTCAACTTTTTGCTTGATGTACAAGTTAGCCAAGTTGAAGGTTTATTGTGATACAATTGCCACTCTAGAGGTTTAAAGTGATAGTCGAAAAAGTTCAAGGTTTAAAGTGTCAGTGAGTGCCACTTTCAAGGTTTTTTATGCGATTTTCCCAATTTATATTTGTATACATTGTAACCGAATATATTAGTTCACTTTGACATATTCTACCTTGTTATCAGTACATTTCTTTTTTACTTACACAAAATATCAATATCTATATGAAAACTCAGACCAAGCAGTATGTAGATTGAACCTCAAATGTGTTGACGTTCTAAATTCGTTTTTTAACCATTCGACCACGGGACCCTATACTGTGTTCTCAGTACAATTTGAATCGGCAATATCAGTTTTTAAATAACAATCCACGTTTCTTTTGCAAAAAAAGAAAAAAGAAAATAATCCACGTTGACCCTTATCACACGGTTTTACTTGTGGTTTTCTTCCATCGCCACTAGCAATTTTGGAAAGATATGTTATTACTATAAGATTTTAGTTGACTTATTAATTTTCTATATAATATATATCATTAGATAGTAATTTCAATTTGTTATTTTATTTGTTCTCTGAAAGAAATGTCGCTTGTTAAAGCTCAACTTCATGCTACAAAACTTGTTTTTGTAAGGTTAGATAAAAGTTGGTCTAATAGTTTTCAAAGAGTCAGTTAAAGAAAGAACATATCTACCAAATTAATACGAACAGTATTTAAGCAAACAATTGAGTTCTTGGCAAGATTTGAATATTGGACTAAGTGAAAACAAAAGAAAATTAAAATGAAAGTATAGAACTATCGTGTTGAGGTGGTAGAACATAACACATGTAAAACAAAATAGATATTGTTATCCATCGACATCAATACATCATCAGTTACATCATTGACGTCCATTTCAGTATATGGCCAAAACTTGTGGTTACATTCTAATTAATGAACTGTTCCATAGTTCTATAGTATTAAGTTATTAATATCGTTCAACTACTTTGGAAACTACATGTTATAAACTTATACCAAGATACTTTTTTTGTTTGCTGCCAAATACATGAGTGTGTAGTTTCGAATACGTGAATTTGTATCATCTAGAGGCTCAGATTTATTATTTAACCTTCTACAATAATTTGAAGCTTTTTCTAACGGCCTAATACATCTATTAGTCAATTCTCAATTGTATGTGATCCAAACAATAACACATACTATTACTACTAATTAAAAAAAAAACTAACATGTATACACAGATTTACTGACAGTATTAGCTACAACAAAATAAGTAAATGGTCATGATAGAATATGTTATTTTATCACTCACTAAACTTGTATAAAAGCAAGTATGAATCTAGAGATTTGTAATACAAATATGAGATTATAAGGTCTAAGTCAAAGGGGGGGGGATGATGACAACATCAACATTTTTTAACATTTTGATGGGGGGGGGGGGTGTGGTGTGAGGGGTCAATCACTTCATGTTAGAGAACTTGAACCGCAAGTTGGTCTAAGAAAATTAAATTAATCATAAAACAAGTTTGAATAATAGTAGATGAAGTCAAAAGTTAAGTATATAAAAAGCGAAAATGAAACATATATAATTTAATTAAGTTACAAAAAACATACTCCCTCCGTTTCTAAATAATTGTCACTTTGACACTTTTCACGGAGATTAAGAAGTATGTATAATAGACTAATATATCCCTATTTAATGTATGATTAATTAAATGAGAATGATTTAAATAAAAATCTATTGGCTATTCAAAAGGGTAAAAATTAGATTTAATGTACAAAATTGCATTGGGATTGTAGAGTGACACTTTTTTTGAAACAAAACTAAAAACCTAAAGTGACACTTATTATGAAACAGAGGGAGTATAAAATTTAAAGTAACATTGGTCTTTTGAACTATTAGTTTTGCCTGGACGAGTCCTAATTTATCTAGCTACCGAGAATAATCAAGTCACGAAGACATCAAGACATTGGTGTTACTTATGGTGATGATCACCAGACCAACCACGTCGTTATTTATACTATTAAAATTCAAATTGTACATATTATTACGTAATTATTGGGTAATCATAATTATAAATCAATGAAACATGTTAGTTAGGATAGGTAGGACTATGCATTAGCCATGCCTTTCATTTCAAAAAACCATAAGGTGATTAGATCTAGAAGGAGATGATCTGCTAGTATTAATTAAGAGACTTGATCTTTAAGGACCACACATATACACAGGTACTACAGCTAATCAATAACAATCATGCAGTTTATGTAAAACATTTTTAGTAGTTGTACCAATTTAATACTCAGATTATGATCTGCTTATCATATATATATTAATTTTTGAAAGTGTAGCAAATGCACATGTAAACAGATAGATACTTACTCAACTTCTTCAATTCCTTTTCAGATAATAAGCTCTAGATCAATGTGTATAAAAATCCAACAAAAAATGTTAAATATCGCCATGCCGTCGCTATAATTACATTAGCTATCATCTGAAGCCAATAAGTATATATATATATATATATATATATATATATCGTCCATGTCCATATGATTTTGGATCATATATTTTGGGTTAAATGGGTTTCAGTCCATTTGGACTACTTTAATTTTGGACATGACCATATCAAAGACAATTTTATTTTGACTGGTTAACCCAAAGTCTTCGTACCCAATTGACATCCCTAATCATAGGAAACTGCAATTAAGAGAAACATCTCCATAATGTTACAAAGCTGGCTTGCACAACAACAACGTCAAGAAAGAGCCATAGATCAATGCAGCTTGTACCTTCCATGGAAAAAAAAAATGATCTTCTGTCTCTTCCCATCTGATTTCCTTTATTATATGTGATTCGTGTGTTCTAGGTCTTTGTGTGGAGTCTTTTCATTGGCTCAATGACAAGTTCAAGCAAGTTTCAAAAATCATAAACCATTTCTGGTATCCCATAACTCACCTGTCATCGTCCCAACTTACCTGTCACCCAAACGAAATCAAGCAATTAATCTATCATTCTCACCTAACATTCCATTGTAAATCTTGATTTAAAACCAAAAAAAAAAAAAATCAAGAATACTCTGCATATAATTTGTAAATCTGAAATATCCATGATTACAAAGTAAACAACATGGATTACGTCTATACTATGATGTAAAAAGGAAGATTTAGTTTTGAATATAATAACATTCTGATTCCTCCTTATCGTAAAATTTACAAAGACAAGTACAACTAGGTGTACTTGAACTTAATTAGCTCAGAGTCATTGAAAATATTATTGACATAAATGTAACAAGGTACTACGGAAACTAAGATCAGGGAATTATTTAGTCTAATTAATGAGCCACTTTTGAAGCCAGCCACATGGGCATTGCGATAAATTTTGGAGACAAAGTTTGCATGATTATGGCTGAACTAAGCAGAATATTAGCTGGATATAACAAGCCTTTGCCACAATAATCTCTCTTAACGATTCAGCAGTTTCTAAAACAACATGTTTCATGCATGAATCTGGTAGGCACTAGAAACATGATGACTCTGCGTTAGAGATTTCCTAAGACAAAGACTGGATCTGTTTGGTTTTACAGTTAGAGGAACATCTAATAAATTTCTCAGTAGTAAAACATCATTTGTTTCACTTCTGTCGGGTTCAAGTTCCGTGGGATTAGGCCCTGTCTCAGAAACGAAATTAACTCGGGTCTACGTCATTTTTTCACATTAATTAGTGATTTAAAGAAGAAAAATTATTGTTTCAAAACAAAAGAAAGAAGATCAAATAGAGCACGAGAATGCAATGTAAACTGTTCCAAAATTTATAAGTCCATTGAAGAAAATGCGAGTTGCAAGGACACTGTTAATATGAAAAAAAAAATTACTTTGCTTCCAACTTATTTGTTATTTTACTATCGAATAACGTTGTAATACAAAAAAAAAAAAGTCATCAACTTTAAGAAAATAGATTTCTTAATCGATTCAGTAGTTATGTATTAAATTGAGACATATACTTCAGAATCGCAATGTATCAAAACTAACGACGAACCATAAAACTAAAACATAGAAAGTAAAAAGTTTAAAGTCTCTGCCTCAATGGCAACACAAACGAACACTGTATTCCCAATTCTGCATATAACAAGAGACTTTAGACAAAATTAAAGAACCTTGGCGTTGATGAAAGCATCATTTATTCGAAACCCAAGATAATCTAACACGCAATAGTGTAACGCCCATTGTATAAAGCAACGCATTAAACTTTACTTTTCTTGCAATCCAAGCAGAGTATCTTAAAGCTAACCATACCTTCCTTCCACAAAACGATGAGTTCTCTATAAATGTAACGAATGTTGTCTATAAGGAAAGACTTGAGTATCCTAAAATTAACAAACAAACCCCTATGGAAAATCCCATCACCACTTTTCATCCTAAACATTTCCTTGAAGAGTATGGTCCAGACACCAACATTTATTATGCAAAAACTTGCATTCTTTGTGAAGATTGGATCTCTTCTCCGCCTAATTGTTTTTATTGTCGGGTATGTGACTTCTATGTTCACAAAGAATGTCAGACTATTTTGATGGAGTCATACCTCACAATAGATCGTCCAAAGACACATGAACATACACTCACCTTTATTCGCAAAATGAACTCTTTCAACTGTGATGCTTGTGGAGCAGTAGGTGAGAATACGATGAATATGTACGCATGTTTGCCATGCAACTTCTTTATCCACAGAAACTGTATCGATTTACCAAAGGTTATAAAGCTCACTCGTCACTCCCACCGCTTGCTTCATACTTTTCAAGTTCTTGACTGTAACAAGAAATGTCGAATTTGTGATGACACGTTTGTTTCCGGATGTGGAGGATACATTTGTATTTATTACGTGTGTGATTATAAACTTCACTCAGGATGTGCAACGCGTAAAGAGATGTGGGATGGCAAAGATCTGGAGGGAGAACCTGAAGAAATTATTGGTAACTCTAAAAATGTTACGTTTTCATCTTTGGAGGAGGTAGACGGAAAAACAGTCCGTCATTTTAGTCATGGCCATGATTTAATGAGACTCAACGTCAATGAAAGTGAAGAAGGAGGCGAACATGGACTATGTCAAGCCTGCATCCTTCCCATTGACTTTGATAGTTTCTTGGGTTGTCAAGAATGTGATTTTGCGCTTCATGACTCTTGTGCAAGTCTTCCTCGGAAGATGGAACATCCGTTTCATCGCCATTCACTAACCCTAGAGGTGGACATCAAAGAAGAAGGGTTCTTCAGGTGTGATAAATGTGAACGAGAATCATGTGGTTTCATGTATCGGTGCTGCCAAGAGGAATGTGACTTTAAAATGGATGCAAAGTGTGCTTCTTTTGCTGACCCATTCTACAATGATATCCACGAACACCCTATCACTCTATTAGACAATGGGGCACATTGTTTCGAATGCGACTCATATTGGGATTCGAGACGCGCAACTCTGCCGTTGTTGGTAAAATGCAACTATGACATTCATCCACTTACCATATGTTTTCGTGTATGGATTCCATGGTCGTTCTTTCGTTGTGAAATTTGTGAAATAAGAATGGAACATGAGGAGCCGTATTACCAAGATCTCTACGGCTGTTTCGATTGCAACACCGTTGTACACGTTGACTGTGCAATAGGGAAATACCCGTATCTAAAACCTGGCCATATGATCAAACTGAATGGTTTTGAGATTGAGATTGCATCCAACAGTCTTTCTCGGCCTATATGTCATGCATGCCACTCTATCTGCCAAGATAAACTTGTTTTCAAGAATAAGAGCAATGCCATCTCTTTCTGTTCTATCGACTGTATAACCTCTTCATAAAAAAATCCTTATGCAATGTAAATTAAGTATTTTTTTCTACTTTTTAGTCTTTTTTTTTAATTTTAAATTTGTATGAAAATAATATATTGCTTTGCTTTCAGGTTAGTTGTAATTAAGCTACCACGAATCGAATAACTTTGTAAGATAATTTTATTGAAATGGTCGCCTTCAAGAAAATATATTATAGTTATGTTACTTTATCTTATATATTGAATTTTGTAAACATACTTCAACATGCCAATGTTTCAAGATTTCTGAAAACATAATTCCAAGTCCCGGCTTCGGCTTCAGTGGCAGCACAAGCGAACAACAACATACTTCTTTACATATATTTATTGTTTTTATAATATTCGTCTCTTTAAATAAATAATATATTTGTTACTTTTAATCCAAATCAGTTGAAGAATTTTCACAAACACATAATCAACAGTGAACAATATTCATTAATGATGTACTGTTACAACAAATTATTATACTCATTTTGTTTCAAAATGATTTCAACTTTCTTTGACCAAAAAGCTCTTCTCTGTCTTCTTTTAGAGAGAGAGTTTTCTATCTATTTTTGGTTCTTCTTCACCGATGGGCGTTGCTCCGTCGCGTCTCTTTGCTGGCTCCTTCCGGAGGAAGATGGTGGTCTCTAGATTTGACACGTGTTCATTGATCGCAGGGCGGTCGTACACGTGGTGAGTGGTGCCTTTCTTCTTCTACGGTTTTGTCCTAATGGCCTAATGGGGTTACGGCCTTTAGCTTTTGTTTGGTTTGGCCATTTAATTTTGGCCCTTATCTTGTAAAGTTATGTTTGGTTTTGTTTCTGTGGGCTTTGTCCCATTTAATAATACTAAGATGGCAAAAAAATGATGTATAAAAGAAAAACAAAGGACTTGTATGAAAGTAGTAGATCGAGGACTCCTTTTTATAAACTTGAAAATCTCCGTTGTAATTCTTATGCTTATAAGAAATTGGAATCTTTCTGTTAATGGCAATTTAAGTTTAAAAAACTTGTGTGCTGTATGCTTTGACTGATTAATAATCACTGTTTGCTCATTAATACAGTCTCTTAAGACCATATTATACTCCTTAATCTTTTAGGTGGTTATTTTAAAGGGTGAAACTCAGCATATTTGTTTATAGAGTCATATTCTTATTCTCTCTTCTTGTATAGAACGCAATTTTAGACCCTTTTTTGGATTGGTTTTGCGGTCCCTAATCACGTGAGTCGGTTCGCGATTGGTTTCATCTTAATTAAAAACTTTTGTTTTTAATAAAAGGTTCAAAAAAAAAAACAACTATATATTACCTAAAGGGTTAATCATTGCTCTAAGTGATTTGGTCTTATTCCTGTTGTCATTCCTTGTGTATTTGGTCTTGTTTGTAGATAGCAGACAATAGTATCTATGATGGGATATGTGTTCTTAGTTTGGTGGAATGTTACCTTCTAAACCATTCAATCATATCTGGTACATTGGCTAACTTTGTTTATGTTGGTTTGCCCTAGCCCACGTGGCCGATATGGTGGTGAGGGTCGTGAAAGGGATCTCCTGACTAGTCTTTTGGTTCGCAACCTTCGTCATGATTTGCAGGATATTTCCTTATTTCATTATTCTCCTGATACTAAGATCTTTTGGGACCTTAAATGTTTACAATGCTTTCGTGGCCTCGTGATTCAATGCTCGTTGGTATGAGGTTGACTCTGTTTCTTTTTTTAACTTCTTTATTAAGTTGTTCTTCTCTGCTTACATTACTCTCTTTTTTCTCCAGGCAAGAGGATCTTAGGAGAGGCCATTTGAGCAGTTCGGTCCTCTCAAGGACATCATCTACCTTCCAAGGGATTATTATTATACTGGGTGAGTGAGCATGTTCAGTAGTAGTTAGGAGACTACATGCTTCAACTAGATTGTGCCTTATCTTATTTTTTTCTTAAACCACCTTTTGTGAATCCTTTTTTGTTGTCTCCAGTTAGTTTATTTCTTCATAGCCATTCCTCTACATCTTCACATCTGCAGCTCATGATTTCTTTCATTATGAGAAATTTTCTTGAATGTCGCTATGTTTGGACTTTATATCCATATGCACTTGGCAATTGAGCCTTAGTACGTATAGTACACCTAAGAATTCATACACTCGTCTAGTCATTTTAAGGAAGAAGATAGTGATATGTTCCCATGTTCGATCACATTTGAAGTGTGGTTTATTAAAGTTGTTGAGGTTTAACAGTGAATTTACAGAACTGAAGAGACCAATGAAGTAATTAGAGTTGTTTGGAAGATGTTCTAGATGGTTAGTGAAGGTTGGAAGGAAGCTGAGTTTTGGATTCTGTTTTGAAGATGTATCAAGTCTTGGAGAAGTCATCTTCCTTTTTTTCATGTTTTCCATGATGGGCTTCTATTGCAGGAGATTGTAATGCCATCTTCTGTTTTAAATGTCTTCCTTGGTTACTGGGTTTAAGGAGAGGTGAGTGTTTCAAGGGTTTAGCAGTGGAAGTCATGGGAGGGTGAAGAGCCATAGCAGGAGCCGAAGCCCAAGAAGAAGTGTAAAAGCCCGAGATGAAACAGGAGCTAACACGCCTGAAGAAGCCAGGAGGCCCGGTTCCTAGGCAGAGCAGGAGTCCAAGCCCTCGTGGAGACACCGTTCTCCAAGCCAGTGATTTACCTTACACCCATGTATCTCTCTCTAACCCACCAGTTCTGCATTCTTGTTTGTTATCTCTACATTATAAGTTATTTGTTTGCCACCATGTTGAATTCTCTTTCAAGTCTTTTTTGTTTTTGTTTTGATAAAGACAGTTCTCTGTGTGTTTTGTTTAAATGTTTGATTGATGAATGATCTTTACTTCTTTAGACATTGACAAAGAGGTTTGCATGTGCTTTTTGTCATCTTATCTCTCCAGCGTTGCTGTAATGTGAAAGAAGATGGGCCTAGTAGGAAATGTGGGGAGCCTTATGACGTATTACATCCATTGGTTTTTGAATAGGCCTTTTGCACTTTACAGCTATTTCGAAAGCATCATCAAATTATACACTTATGTATTCCCCTCAAGTTGTGTGTGTGTGGATGACTTGTGAATGTGTTGGACGCGTTTCTTGATCCGACAAAAGTCTTGGTTTCTGTATTCTTACGAAAATTTCCAGCTTTCCCCATTGCTTGAATCTTAAATGCTTGGCGATGTTGTCGATAATATGTATCTGTGATATGGAAAATGTGAAAATAACGATATTTCATTTTATGATTTTAAAAACTCCTAATGATGAAAAAGAAGTACTGAATTCAGGTTCTAGAATCGGTATAGACAGCATCTAGACGGTACTTAAACCGAGATAGACGAGACCTAAACCTGCAATTCGTGCTATCAGAAACAATTTTCTTAAAATTTTATTTATGTTGATTTAGACTATTCAAATTGATTTTAAACTATTTGAAATTGAATAAAAGTAATTTAAAATTAATCTAAATTAGTTTACATATGTTAGTTTAAATAATAATATTAGTATAGATCCACAAATTTGTTTAATTTCTTTTGTTTTGGATATCACAATAATTTTTTATTTTTATTTAAAACTAAAATATTTTATATAAATCATATATGTATAAAATAAATTAGTAATTCGTTAACGATTAAGTTCCGAATAATCTGTTAAGTCACTAGTTCTCTATAAAATATTAGTTACCGGCTAACGAATTTTTTGAACATTAACTAAATTAGAGAGCATCTTAGAAACATTTTGGAAAGATTCTTAACTATGAAACATTTGGAAGTCATGCACGCACATGAAATTAGCTAAACATGACATGGATCTTTCTTTTGATTCAAATCTATACATTTTTAAATTTAAAAAAAGGGGAACCGAATAGAACATGAGAAGAGCGTGGAAACTGTTGTCTGCAGCTACGCAAAGTCTTTTCTTTTCTTGTTTGTACATGACTTGTTTAAATTTTTATTAACCGTGTGTATATATGTGTGAAGAATAAAGATGTATAATTATTAGACGTATAATTATTGAATCAATTAATAGTTTAATAGTAGTACTAGTTTTATTTAGAGATCTCTTTGAACTTTGAAGCCTTCACCTTCATACACAGTCCACTCACACCTCTCTGGTTTCCCACGCATTAAAGTTAACATAAAAACCAAGTTAACCCTCTGAGCACACTGAATCTCTTTTTATTTTTCTTCTTTTCTCTAATTTCGAAATTTATTTTCGCCGAAAGAAAAGAAAAAGTCTTTACCTTTTTTTCTCTCTTCTGTGGGTTCATTACACAACATAAATCTCTGAACTTGCTTTACCCTGTTCTGTCTGAATAGCAAAACCTCGACTTTTTTTTCCTTCTTCTTTCTTTGTCTCTGATCTGAATCTTCTCCAAGTAAATCTGGAAGCTGGCCCGCAAGCTCTTATTAGGTACTTCACTAGTAGTTTCTTGATTTTGCATCTGTGTATTTGATTATTTGTCGCATTGTAACTAGCTTTCACTTGAATCTTCTACATTATTCTTTCACTCTGTAAATCCTGTTTCCAGAGAACATGTCTGAAAGAACGAAACGACAAAAAGAGTGAAGATAAGACTTAAAAAAAAGAGTGTGGCTTTTCGAATGCTCGATAGGTTATTGTTGTTTACTGTTTAGCTGAGCGTTTGATTAGTCTCTAGACCCCATTTAACTTCACTTCTGTCCGAACCCATGTGTTTGTATCTACAAAGTTTCTTACTTGATTCTAGGGTTCTTACCATATTTGACTAGTCCAGTTATAACTCTCCTGAAAAAGAAAAAAAAATCAGTGTTTTGATGATTTAATACTGATAAGATTATAACCAATGTCATGTTTGTGTTTGATATGGCTGTTACAATCAGTAGCATATAACCAAGTTTTGAACTTGTCAGAGAGTGTTTAAGGTTTCAAGTTCTCTCTCTCTGGTGTGATGATGCTGCTTCCGAGATGGTTTGCAAAAGCATTCTTGCTTCTAATCTCAGTTCTTGCTTGTACAAACGGTAACTTCACCTTAAACCACATTGTATCACCGAGTTTCATTCTTGATCAAGTTCTAATATGATTTATTTATACAGCTGCATACATAGGCGTAAACATCGGTACAGATCTCACCAACATGCCACCCCCTTCAGACATTGTCACACTTCTCAAATCACGACAAATCACACACATTCGTCTCTACGACGCCAACAGCCACATGCTCAAAGCATTTGCCAACACTAGCATCCAAGTAATGGTCGGTGTAACCAACCAAGAAATCCTCAAAATAGGACGGTTCCCTTCCGCAGCAGCTTCATGGGTTAACAAGAACGTCGCTGCTTATGTTCCTTCGACCAACATCACAGCCATTGCTGTCGGCAGTGAAGTTCTCACCGCAGCTCCACACGTGGCTCCCATCCTCGCTTCAGCACTCAACAACATCCACAAGGCTCTTGTGGCTTCAAACCTCAACTTCCAAGTCAAAGTCTCCACCCCTATGTCTATGGATGTAATGCCTAAACCGTTTCCTCCCTCTACATCCACCTTTAGCCCCTCGTGGAACACGACTGTTCACCAGCTTCTCCAGTTTCTCAAGAACACTGGCTCCTTCTTCATGTTGAATGCTTATCCTTACTACGGTTACACAACAGCTAACGGTATCTTCCCTCTTGATTACGCTTTGTTCAAGCAGCTCTCTCCGGTGAAGCAGATTGTTGACCCAAACACGCTTTATCATTACAATAGTATGTTTGATGCTATGGTTGATGCTGCTTACTACTCCATGGAGCTCTCAACTTCTCCAAGATCCCTGTAGTCGTTACAGAAACTGGCTGGCCTTCCTCTGGTGGAAGTGATGAAGCTGCTGCAACTTTAGGTAACGCAGAGACATTCAACAGTAACTTGATCAAGCGTGTGTTGAACAACTCTGGCCCTCCTAGCCAACCAGACATACCTATAAACACTTACATCTACGAGCTTTACAATGAAGACAAACGGTCTGGACCAGAGTCAGAGAAGAACTGGGGGATGTTTTATCCAAACGGGACTTCTGTTTATCCTCTTGGCTTAAGCGGTGGTGGCTCTGGATCTGCTGATATAAACGGTACAACGTTGTTCTGTGTGGCGAAAGCTGATGCTGATGATGATAAGTTGGAGGATGGTTTGAACTGGGCTTGTGGACAAGGCCGAGCTAACTGTGCTGCGATTCAACCGGGCCGACCTTGTTATCTACCGAATGATATTAAGAGTCATGCTTCATATGCTTACAATGATTATTACCAGAAGATGAAAAGTGTTGGTGGGACTTGTGACTTTGATGGTACTGCCATTACTACGCCTAGAGATCCTAGTAAGTTCTCATTTCTATGTATCGTTACGTTAAAGCGTTGTTTACATTGTGTGAATCTCAAAGTGATCGCTTGTGTGTTTTGTAGGCTATAGAACATGTGCTTATACGGGAAGGTAAAGATCTGAACTTCATGTCTTTTTATAAGTTTATAAACCTGTTTTCTGATTACTTGCAATCTTGTTCTGTCTATCTCAGTGCAAACGCAAACGGAACGGGAGGAAACTTTCCTCCGACTGCGTTAGACCCGCGAGTCCAGTAGGAGGGAACGCAAACGCAGTTATCATCTCCATCTACCATCTTCCCTTCTTGGCAACGTTAGCTCTCACACTACTACAACTGTAACTTCAGTGTTGTAGTAACCGGAGAAGTGTACCGGTGTGCTTGGTTATTTCCGGTTACCAGAATTGATTGTTTTAGTTTGGTGTAGTGTTTTAAGTGTAGCTAGAGAGAGAGAGAGATCACATGTTCTCATTCTTTTTGTCTTCATCTTTGAACTGTAATCTTCGCATTAGAGATTTTAATTTAATTATCAAATGAATTATGTATTTATTTATAATCATGAAAAAACTATCGTTATTCCAGCAATTCAATTAAAGATTATTTCCAATGTGTTACAAGATTGACTATAGTCTATAGATTACTAGGGTCGGTCCGCGCTACGCGCGAAATATGGTTTACATGTGATCTATGTAATTATATAATTGTATATTTTCATTATATGCATGTCACATCATTTCTTGCCGAGAAACATTATATTTTTGTGCCGATATTGGAACTATTTTATATGTAGATTTTTATGTTAGTTTTTGCAAGAGCGGTGTATATTGATGTTTATAGTTTAAATAATATTAGGATTTGTAAAGATTATGTATGAGTTTTATGTGGTTTTTATTGTATAATTTTCTTCATAATTACTAATCCATAATTTGTTGATGAGTTGTGGGTTGCTATAATTTGGGCTCTTAAGGTGTTGGCATGTATATTGAGCACTCGGCTCAACCCCTAATTGCATGTGAACATTTAAGCTGCAGACTCAACGCCTATAAACTTATTTGAAATATCTTAGATTGAATGTAAAGTGTGCATATGGCCGGATCTGGACACAATCGAGTGAAACATTAGCTTCGGTCTCCATAATTTTTTGAAGCTTTTTACATAGGAATAGATTCCCAAATTATGTAATTTTGTTTTAATAAAATTCATTAAGAAATGTCGAAACTCTCAAAATCTCAGATCCAGTCCTGCTTGATATGTCTTTTTTGTAAAAAAGGTTGTTCATTGCTTTTTTAAGGAGCTTAAGTTATAGCTGTGAATTTGAGGTGTAAAGACCATGCATTTGTGCGATGATAATTTATTTATTGAAATGAGAATATAACATCTGGTGGGAAAATGTAAAAGTAGAAAACCATTTTTTTTAATATGTTAAACGGAATGTAGTACTTATACTTCATATGGACTCGAAAGTAAAAGTTTCAGCAGTTCTACATAGGTACCAGAGTTCGTAAGGATTCTAAGTCATAACAATTCTGTCAGAGATGTTGGTTAACATGACCTAATCATGACTTTTTCTTCAAGACATCCAAATGGAACACAATTAGAGAAGAGGTTTAGTGTCCATGTGTTTAACTTATTTGTGGCGATGAATTTAAGACATAGTCCTTAGTTCTTTAGTATTTAAATATTATGTCATGATATTATTTATAGTGATTTTAGTTATAAGATTAACTATTACGTAATATTTTAAAGTTTCCATCCTAAAATTGAAGACATGTTTTAAAAAAAAAATTAACATAATTTTCAAATGATCATTTATAGAACTCCGATGAATACTATATTATGTTTATAATATGATTTGCATATGTATTTGTACTTTATGTTTACTAAATCATGTATTAAGCTATGTAACTGATCTTCCCTCTATATGTTATAATATTCGAGAATTATGATTTTTCATGATACAGTTTTCTTACATATTACAAAAGAATCTAAAGAGTATCACATACAATATTAACAATATTTCAAATCTTAAGAGTTACAACTGAAAAACGTGAGTAAAATCATTAAATGCATTTTTTCTAAATATTTGATCATGTTTGATGCTCAGTTGAGAGTATTTCTTATTGTATTTTAACAACATCAATCACTTCACATATTTTTCGGAGATGTTTTTATTTTTGTATTTGTTTGTTTTTTGTTTGTTTATAATCTTATTTTTTCAATACCAAGAATAAGTTGTTCTTTTTATGGAATCATATAGTTCGTAGTTAATAAATTAACGTTGCATTTCTTATAAAAAGCAATGGAAACACTGAATAGAATGAGATAAAGAAAAACAGAACAACTAAAAATTAGAAACACTAAAATGTGAAATTGAGAAGAACGGAAATTGGTCCATGGGTGGAAACAGTTGTTATTGAGGGTTGACTAACATTGCATTGATATTAGGATAAAACATTTTATTAATAGGACCTGAACGAAACATAAACAAACATACTTGAAACTAAAATAAAAATAAAATAAACAGATGCAAAATCATTATTCCAAAACGAAGTACTGCGGCCAGAACTCTAATGAGCTCAACTTATCCTTGAGTGCATTCTTAGCTATCTTTGAATATCCTTCCTCTGCCTGAATACTGCTACCACCAGTTTTCACCGTAATAGGTACTGAGTTGGCGCCGGGCATTCTCCATTGTCATTGTTGCCTCCCTAAACAAACCATACTACTATAGAATTATTTGTATACCAAGAAGTAAACAGAATGCAAAATTTATGATACTTGCATCGTCAACAAAGGCAAGGAGTGGCATACGTTCGTTAAGTATGCGTGAGATGGTGAAAGGCTGATGATTTGCGGTAAAGTTGTACGAACTCACCCAAACCTGGAATGTCTACGTCTTACCTTTCATGCCAACAATAAAAGGAGGGGGGGGAGGGCTTGAGTCTCCTCCGGGTTCACAACCTCACCAGCCTAACACTCAAATGGTCCATTGCTGTAATCATATCAAACGATGATATGACAGGGAATAGTAACGTACCAATAGTGGCCAGCTTCATTGACTCTCATGTTGGTGTAATTTCGTCAATACACCATCAAACAAAACAAATACACCTTCAGCAGTATCATCAGCCATGGCCATCTCCACATGAATTCTAGAAGTTGGAGAACGGGGTTTAAGCGTCAATGATTACTTTGTCTGCGGTCATACAGAGCTAAAAATGCAAATCACATGGCATATAATGATACATACCAGAGGACACCAACATCATTACGATTGTTGCACTGCACACAGGTAAAGACTGAGATAGTGCGTTGAAGCTTCTTGGTACAGTTGGAGCAAGAATCATAGCACCATCCTTTCTCCATCTTGATGCCAGTGACTTTGCTGGTGCAGATAAAGTCAATTTCCTACATATTTGGAATAGTAGAATAAAATACAGAGCTCTAAATACGTGGTTTTATAACATGTTAAAGCTTGTTGGTCTACCTGAGTTGGAGCAGTGATGATAAACTCGTCGAGCTCAGCTATGGTTAGAGGTTCAACCTTAGCGCAGCCCTCAGCAGTGGATAGACTGGCGAAAGCCCAATCTCTTTGGAGACCAGCATTTGTAGATGGATAATAAACCGTAAGTTTAGGCAATAGATAAGTAGTATAGCATAGTCAATGTAGATATTTACATTCAATGATGTCCAAGATACTTACTTGTAAAAATAACTTCCCCCTGTATTAGTCTTCTTGTCGAAATAGATGTGTATCCCTGAAGTGGCATCGAGGAACAAATGGCCTGCAAAGTGAAGATTAGTGAGTGTATCAGGAAACATTAGAAGTTAGAATATCAAAATACAGAGAATAACTAAATACCTCTCACAAGTTTTGGATTAATGCTGGTTGCAACAACTACACCTGGGTCACCACGTATGGCTTCAAGTTGCTTGTGAAACTCTACAGCTTTTCTGTCAAAGAAACTCATTGTAAAAGACAAATCATTGCAAGTAATATTCAAATGTGGTCAACATGTACGTATATATAGAAATACATAGAATTTATGCAAAATCTGGAAAGATTAATTAGGAGAGAGGAGTCTGAGAGCAGGTTCAGTTAACTCATCAAGAGCGGTAGAGTCACTGAAGCGAATCAGCAGAGAGGAGTCTGAGAGCCTGAAGTTTTGATGACATCGAGTTACACCAAAATCGATGACAGAATACACTGAACCGGCCTAGAGATACGGCTTGTAAGTTCCTAGCCGGCTCACATTCACAGTTGCTTGCATACGGTCGCCTGAAACACATTTAGAAAGAAACCATTGTTTGTACACGATTACAAAATCAATCATTCAAAAGACTTTAATAAATATCAGAATGTAACAGGTTGCTGTTGTTGAATTTCAGAACAACATGGCCATGTGTTTAAGATCAAGAAACCATGATGAACATGATTTTAAGAAAATATGAACATGTATTTAAGATGACTATAAACATGAGTTAAATCAAAAAATCACGAACGGTTTTTAATTAAATCTCAGAGGTATGTTAATTAAAATCTGAATATAACAGTTTCATAATATTAGTTCAAGAAAACTATGAATATCAATTTAATAACATAAGAAGACTATGAACATAATAAGCTTAAGAACACATCTAACATCCCTTTCAAAAAGTACTCTGAACATAAAGTACTCTGAACTTGAGATCAAGAACATATTTACCTTAGAATCCAGTAAGAGCATATCAGAGACATCTGTTCTCCTCGACGCATGCTTCACAGAACCTGAGCAACCACACTTGGACGGTGGAGGAGCATCGACCAGCTTTCAGATCAGAAAGGAAGATGGAAGAGTTAACAATTTCAAAGAGAATCTATATTGATTTAGAGTTTTCACAGATTGTGAAGATGTTGTGCAAGTGAACAAAGCTAACCTTTTTATAGGTGAAGAAGATACAGCCTTGGAGAGGGATAACTCACAATCACTGTTGAGATCGTGCTACATGTATGTTTATGGAGTTAAGAAGGCAATGATGGCGATGAATCTGTAACTTAGCCGTTTCAGTTGAATAAAGAAAAAGGGTAAACGACGCAGGTGGAGACAAATAAAGAGATTCGTCATCTCGAGTTCAGTCATCCAAACCATCAAAAGACCATTGATGTTGTGTGAGAACGAAGAATAATTTTGATCGGTCACAGACTTGGAAGAAGAACCGAAAACCCTAACTGCAACTTGAATTGGATGAAAGCTACTGGGCCTCTGAGGCTGTGGGATATAATTCATAAGATTAACAGAAGTCCAAAAAATATCTTCATTTGCTTAAATGAAACGGTGAGTTTTGGAAGACAGAGACAGGTGTCACGACCAGAGAGTCTGAATTGATGACGTGGATGGCCTAGAAATGAGAGAAACATTTCTTTATATATATAGATAATAATATTATTAATCAAAATAATCAAAGTATTCACGTGGTAATAATACATGATCCAAACTCATGTGACTGAAAAAATAATAAATCCAAACACAATAATAATAGCTGTCGAAAATGATTACAAAATTATTAACGAAGATTATCATTCTTCTCTTGGTTAACTCGCCACGTCAGCAATTATTACTTTATTCGTTTTAACTGATCAAACCAAAAACGCTGCGTTTCGAACATTATTCTCTCTCGATGGAGTTTGAAGGGAAACGGTGAAGTAAAAATGGATTGGATAAGCAGAGAGGAGTAGGGACGAGGAGGAGGAAGAAGACGACAAGAGATGATGACAACACCAGGCGGAAGCGGGAGATTTAAGCCGTTACCAACGGCGATGTACGCCGGATACTCAGGAACGGCGTCGTCTTGGGTAGCGAAGACATCAGTTTCCGCGTCTGGGAAGAGGATACAGAGAGAGATGGCTGAGCTTAACGTGGATCCGCCTCCTGAATGTTCTGCTGGACCTAAAGGAGATAATCTCTACCACTGGATCGCCACCATCATTGGTCCCTCTGGTTAGTTCCTGATTCTCTCTTACGATGAAGATTGTTAGGTTTGAACAAGAAAGTTTCGAACTTTTGCAGGGACTCCGTATGAAGGAGGGATCTTTTTTCTGGATATGATTTTTCCGTCTGATTATCCCTTTAAACCACCAAAGGTATGAGCTTTTGATTCATTGTTTGTGAAAGTAGCTAACTTTATCAATAAAGTTTGGAGCTTTACTGGTTTAACTGGTGTTTGGTTTGTGGTTTAGAAGTTCTATTAGAGTTGAAAGGTGATGTCTTTAGGAAGAAAGTACTTACTAGTTATCAATAAGTACCCTAGGGAGAAAGTCTTTTGATTAATGCTAGCACTTTGAAGCAGAGATCATCTAGAGTTTCGATGTATGTTGGCGTATGAAGTAGTTTTCTTTCTTGCATCAAAGTCTTGTTGCTTCATTTTTGTAGCAAAGTCTTGACCTTTTGTGGTTCTAGAGACTTATGCTAACTGTTTAAGTCTTGAGGGACTTTGTTTTTAGTGTTTTGGTTAAGAGGGTGGTGATGATTTGCAGGTGGTGTTCAAGACTCGGATCTACCATTGCCAATGTCGATACGCTGGGAATCTGAGTGTAGAGATTCTAAGAGATAGTTGGAGTCCGGCTCTTACAATCACAAAAGTCTTACAAGCCATTAGATCCATCTTCTTAAAACCTGAGACATGTAAGTCTCTCTACTATATTCTACTCTCATGCTCAGCACCATGTCAGATAATTGGTTAGCTCAGGTCAGATCTGTTGTAAGAAAGTTCCTTATGTGTTTCCTTCCTCTGACTTACAGTCTTGTAAATCTTTGTTCTTTCGTTACCAGACAATCCAGCTTTACCAGTGATTGCACGGCTCTACTTGTCGGATAGAGAAAAGCATGAGGAGGTAGCTAAAGAATGGACATTGCGATTTGCCAAGTAAACAAGATTTGAGAAACTCTTTAATACGAGGAAAGACAAACAGATTGATATTATTGTACGTACACCTTGTTATTTGATGAATGATCAATCAATGCATCCACCAAAGTGGAACCACAATGTTAGATGACCAAGAAATATTATTTGCTCTGAGAATAGGCAAACAATGTGAGTGTAGGACCTATCCTCATCAATAACTCCAATTCCAATCTTGTGTCAAAACTTTTTCTTTGAGAACCAAAGACTATGGTTTGAATTTGACTGATAGATTAGGCTGAAAGAGACAAGTATCTATTTTCTACAACTTCCAAGAGAAAAAAAGAGCTAAAACATTTACAGATAAGGTAATGAAACTGATGAAGATTGTAGTTGTTACCTAACAGGTTTTATCACCAAATAATAAGATCAATGCTTTCGGTTGGAAATACAAATGGTAGACCAAATCTACCGGTCAATTTAGCTTTACATAGTTATTACAAATCTTCAACGTATCCATCGATATATCATATATTCACAGAGAGAGAGAGAGAGAGAGGAGCATTTAAAATGTTTTTAACCAAAACAAAAACGCAACGGAAGACACTGAACAGCAATGTTCAGAAAAGTGTAGCATGTGTGTTTTGAGTCTCTGCGACTGTTTCCAGTTCATCTCGGTAAGCTTCATCCTTCGTCCATTTTGTTCATTGACATGATTGCGTGTATTAGATGTGTATATACATGCCGATAATGTGTTCATATGCATCTCTATGTATGTATCTATTCCATTTGATTTATTGTTCGGTTACAAATTTTCTCCTTCGTTTAAATAATTGTTTCTTTTGATTGTTTTGTCACAAATTACACTCTCTTAACGACTGATCTTGTGAGATAAATCAAGTATATATCCAGCATTCGCTTTGTTAATGACGATTTCTAACTATAAATTAAAATTTTCTTAAAATACATCTTATTTAATTTTGCTGCTGTGATGTGAACGGTGAACCGAAGGGTCAAAGAGAAGGTTAGGTCGGAGCAGAATACTACTCGCATGCAAAAAAAAAGTTAGTTTAAGTTACTTTTTTTTTTTAAGTTACCAAAAAAAAAAAAAAGTTTAAGTTACTTATGTAAACGTCAATCAATCTAACGGCTCTATATTTGAAACGATTAAATCCAAAGTTGCATTATTTTGAGAAAAAAAACATAAAAAAGGAAAATATTTGTCAATGATACATCATCTTTCTCTCAAAATGATATATCAATGGAGGAAGATTTTCCCTAATGTTTTGATGTTTTTCCTTTTTTTTCTTTTTTTGAATAACCCGGTGTTTCATGGCCCCCACCGAGGTGGGTTCAGACTAGCGACGAATGTCCGTAACAGCCTACATTACCGGTCGGATTACGCCTCGGTCACAGGACGCTGGGGAACCCAGATGTTAAATTTTACCCTCAGTAACGCAACAGAATTCGAAACCCAAGTCCATATTGGGACCAAAGCTCCCTCAATACCACTAAGCCGTCCTCGCTCTTGATTTTTCCTCATTGTGTGTTAAACTTTTTTTATTTATAAATTAATTTTTAATTTTATATAATTTTATATAAAAAAAACTGAATACTCGTGTTTTATAGTTTAAAAATTATTAGTACTCTCAAAATATAATTATGAATTCTATATAAACTTTGTATCTTTTTTTAGAAACAAAAATATGTAGATAATGAATATTTAATTAAAATAAAATCATATTTGGGTAAAAATTTGTAAGTTTTATAAATAGATTAACCATTATTAGAATTAATAATAAGTAATAATGAAATATATTTGAATTGATGGGGAGAAATGATGGGAACCATTAGTAATAATGAAATATATTTGCTTAACTAACAACGTTTGTTCCTGGGAAATTTTGGTATGTATGCAAATGTGAGCTATAATGTGAAACATGCATGCCAATCACCAGCGATTATGATGAAGTAAGTAGTAAACATAAGACTGTGTAAACTGGTGGATAGTAACTGCCATAATATGAAACACGCATGCATATACCATTATAGCCCTTATAGTAAGGGTAATATTATAATCGTTATATACACTGTTCTGATACCATTACCAGGAAGATATACTGTACAATTGAAGCATATACTGATTTAATACGGTATTCACTGTATTTATATCAACCCATATTATACTTGATTAATACATCCAATATAAATCTGAGTTTAATCTATACATGCTTGTACATACTTGTGATAATGCTTTGAAGATAACAGGATTAAGAAAAATACATGGGAAGGTTTGAATTTGGTTATAGTTAAGCATTACATGGAAATGGATTTTTATCCTTTAGCATGTAAAAATTTCCCGAATAGGCTAGTAGCTTTTATATACACTACAGATGGACTGCAATTGCTTATTGACATTAAACAAATATAAAGATCTCGCACTATAATGTAAGACATTTTGTAATTTGTAGTTAATGAAGAATTAAACACGAATCTTATTTCCCTTCCACTTCAATATTACACTCACTAAGATGATGATGATGTAATATATATGTACACTAATTAATAATTAAGACTGTTTGTAAGAACCTTTAAAATAGCTTTATCTCTAAATTAATTATTAGCATTAGGCATGAAAATATACATGATCTGCGATAAAACAAGAGAGAAATATTCACACATATATATACGCAATGGATTATGTTATCAATACACACATATGAGGTATTTTGTAATCACACAGATAACCACAAAACAACTTAGCACACATATATACCAACCTCTCTGAGATCACATGAGTACACTTCTCATCGAAGCATGATAGATATAAAAGACATCACGACTCATCAAATAACATATCTTCTGGTCTCTGGCCATGTCCTAGAGCTCGACGACGTTCCAACAATCTTATCGTACAACCATGCGTCTGCAAAGGCTGGGGTATAGGAACTTTACTATCACAAGGAACATCATTGATAAGCGAGTTCAGAAACATAGAGAACTTGTCATCATAGTAGAAACCAAAGCCTTCGTCGTCTTCATCACCAAAAGACGCTGACACTGATCTTGATAGCTCCCATTTCCGCTACTAACGGTGGTGGTATCATCAGTGTGAGAACAAGATTTAGGCTCTAGAAGGTTTTGTTCCTCCACCGGAAACTCTTCTCTAGGTTTATGATGGGTGTTGTTTGCATCAAGAGGCTTGGGGTTGAGGATCAATGCCTTCTCTAAGAGTTTCTTGCGAAGATGAGTGTTCCAGTAGGTTCTTGATCTCATATCAGTCCTTCCCGTATCCTCCCGCGATCAGTGACCACCTTACAATACATAGTATATAGAAGTTATTACATGACCATATATGTATGACTTTAAACAAACGACTATATGAATTACTTACTAGATAAACCAATATATCAAGCTTATATATAGCTCATTTTTGATATTGTAGATAAACAACTCAATCAAGCCATAGAACCAGAAAAATAAGAATTATCATCCGATTAAATATAATTAATAACAAGAATCTGAAAAAAGGATTTTATTATTTTGTTGAAAAACTCAAAATCAACATCAAAGTTTTTGTCTATCACACAAAATTAAGACTAAATATATACACATGTCTATATGATCAAATTACCAAAGTAAAATGTGATAGAATGAAAAATCTTCATGTTTGTGTAGAAGTAAATCAAACCCTAGTTAACACACACCACTAGTTTATGCGTAAACACATAGAAACTATGATCGTTTATGTCATGTAATTTAAAATACGAAATAACCTAATTAATATTTGTATTTAATCTATATTATTGCATATATATGTTAATTCGCACTTGTTGCCAATGAGGCGATGAACGCGGAGGATGAGATCTTCCTCATCGGGAGTAATACCACCGCGTTTTACTGACGGCCGGAGATAATCATCCACCGTAGACGGCAGCTTTTGCCACATCGGAGCAAGCCAGCTCTTTGGGAGCGATCTCCACCTTCCGTCACCTTTCTTTCTTGATGAAGCTCACGAGAATCTCGTCCTCTTCCACCGTCCACGGTCCTCTCTTCATCCCCACCTTCGTGCAACACGGGGTCGTCACTTTCTTAGCTACCGATCTCTCCGCTAGATGATCGTCATCTTCAACGTAAGTACTTTTCTCTCTCTCTTTAAGCTAGGTTTGGTGATCTCTCCTCGATTGTTAGCTTGTTACTCTATGTATACACTCTCTCTCTTTTCCTTATTAAGTCCACTGATGTTGCCAATGAACCTACCTACTT